>JAYMGJ010000228.1:0-36584 GCA_037178675.1 Scleroderma bovista
GAACCCACCTCATCCGCAACCCCATCCACAGCTGCAACCCTCCCTCCCAAACCCACCTCTGTCCTACCTGTCTGTGCTGTCTGTCTCAGTCGCGAAAGTCACAAAGGAAAAGTTACCAATTGCACGGCCATGCACACCTGGGATAAACAGTTCAAAACTTTCTGCACACGCTTCAACTCCTCCCTCATCACCCGTGCAGACCACCAGTCGGTTTGTGCCAAATGGCAAAGAGAAGAAGGATGCAAAGAGAAACACGCTCACCTCCACGTCTGCTCTGGCTGCGGAACCACCAGCCATGGTGCTTGCAACTGCCCTCGAGCTCAGAAAGCGCCACCCTCTAACCCCCTACATACTTGAGGCCTGGCAACAAGAACTTACAGAAGCGGGCCTACTGCCTCGCTTCCCCACTATCTTACCGGGTTTAACTAATGGTTTTGTAATCAAATTCCCCCCCATTTCTCGCACACAGTCCCCCCCCAATAGTAGCTCCGTCTTCATGTATGCAACTGACTTTAATACCATCATCTGTAAGGAACTTGACAAAGGACGGTACATAGGACCCTTCCCCCTCCATTTAATTGCACAAGCATTAGGACCCTTTCAATCCTCCCCTCTTTCTATCATACCTAAACAAGGACATCCTGGGAAATTTCGTGTCATACAGAATTTTTTGTTCCCTATTAACCCCTGCCCTCTTTTCCCTAACCCCTCTATCAATCAACACATAGCAGCCAAGGATTTCCCCACTACCTGGGGCAAATTCTCTGTCGTCTATGACCTCATTGCTCGCCTCCCCCCAGGTTCAGAAGCTGCCACAAGGGATATAGCCAAAGCCTACCGAACCATTCCTCTTCACCCATCACAATGGCCAGCTGGAGTCGTAAAAATATCAGACACACATGGATGCATCGACACCAATCTAGCATTTGGCTCCACCCCAGCAGCAGGCGCCTACGGCCTCATGGCAGACGCATGCTGCGAAATATTAAGGTACCACGGCATCGGCCCTATGGACAAATGGGTAGATGACCATATTTCTTCCGCATCCGCCTCGAACACCTCGAAACATACAACAAAGAACGCCTCCACTGGCATCAAGACATCCAATCCATTTCCCCCACCCCTCTCCTTTCTGGTGGATGCCTATGGTTCCAAGGACAACGCCGCAGTGACTCCACCTCAGACGAATTTAACGAAGACTGCAGCCGTCCGCTGACCAACCTGACTGCGCACTCCCCCCGATCAGAACACGACGCACTTTTCACGTACAGCATGTGTGACATAGACACCATATCGGACCGGCTTGGCATCCCCTGGGAACTGTCCAAAGACCAACCATTCAGCACATCCACCATTTACATAGGCTTCGAATGGAATTTGGAAACGCTAACAGTCTCCTTAAGCCCCCCCAAAGTCACTAAGTACCTTGGAGCCATCTCTGACTGGCTCAAACGTGACAGACACGTCCTCCAAGACGTCCAAAGCCTGTATGGCAAATTACTACACACCTGTGCAGTAATTCCCCAGGGTGGAGCATACCTAACCGGTCTCGAGCGAATGATCAAAGTCTGTACACCCAAGCCTTTCCTCCCACACCGCCCTGAAAAAACAATTGCAAACGACCTCCTGTGGTGGACGCACATTTTAACCTCCAACCTGGCCTCGAGACCCATCCGCAGTCCCCCCTCCCATGTCAACATTGCAGCCTTCTCAGATGCTAGTTCCTCTTATGGTGTTGGCATCGTCATCGGGAACCGCTGGCATGCATGGCGCCTCCACCCCCAGTGGCAAACCCTTGGAGGCAAGCGAGACATCAGCTGGGCTGAAGCCATCGGCCTCAAACTACTCGTCTACACAGTCGCCACCCTCAAACTCCCCCACTCCGCTTTTACCCTTTTTGGCGACAACATTGGAGTCATTGAAGGCTGGCGCAATGGGCGCCACTGCAACCCCCCCGCCAACGAAGTCTTCAAGCGCATCCACCATTTCATACAATCCCTCCCTCGGCAATTTGACTTCTGCACTAAGTACGTACCGAGGGAAGACAACCCAGCAGATGACCCTTCCAGGGGCATCCTCGGCGACCTCGACTGCATCCTCCCTGATGTTCCCATTCCCACAACAATCCAGAACCTCCTCTTCGACCCCTTCTGATGGTGGAACGCCCCCTGGAGCCGTTTCCCCCACCTACCACTCCCTAACCCCTCCAAAGTAACAAACCACATTTCCCAAACCAGCATGTCTGCCCTTTCCCACCGCTTCGCGTCCCCCCCCTCGCTTTCTCCCACTCAACCATCAGCGAAACCACTCCCCTACCGCC
The DNA here is from genome assembly GCA_037178675.1 of Scleroderma bovista. Lineage (NCBI taxonomy): Eukaryota > Fungi > Basidiomycota > Agaricomycetes > Boletales > Sclerodermataceae > Scleroderma > Scleroderma bovista. The sequence goes on from JAYMGJ010000228.1 coordinate 2,321, forward strand.
CCGATCTCACCCCGGTACCCTCCCCACTCCGTCCTCACTGCATAGCTAGGGAATGCCTGCTACGCTGGACCCGTACACCCCCGGAACTGGGACACCGCATCCCATCCTATCAGACACCAATTTCAACCGCATCCTCAATGTCATTGACGCCTCCTGGAGCGAGAACACCAAAGCCACCTATGGCGCCGGCCTACTAGTTTCTCATGTCTTTTGTGATTCTCGTAATGTACCAGAAATAGAGAGATGCCCAGTTTCCCAACCCCTACTCCTCTCCTTTTTATCTACTTGCGCAGGAACATACTCGGGTAACACCCTATCAAACTACACAGCAGGCCTCCGTGCATGGCACATGCTGCATGGCCGCCCCTGGCTAATAGATACAGACACCTTAAAAGCAACCATCGAAGGTGCTTCCCACCTCGCCCCCTCATCTTCCAAATGCCCCCAGTGTGCTCCTTTCACACCAGAAATTATTGGCATTTTCAAGTCCCAACTCAATCCAAATGACCCACTTGATGCAGCAGTTGTTGCCTGCATCACCACCTGCTTCTGGTGCATTGCCAGACTAGGCGAATTCACAGTGCCCAGCATCAACGTGTTCGATCCCACCAAACACATCACGAGATCGGGCTTGTCACTAATAAAAGACCGAAACAACCTAACCGTTTATAAATTTGAACTCCCCTGGACCAAAACCTCCAGATCCTCTGGGCAAGGCGAATTGGTCCAATGTGCCAAACAAGACAGACCTGCTGACCCTGTGGCAGCGCTCGAAAATCACCTCCAAATCAACGCCGTCAGACCAAATGAACACCTGTTCACATGGACTCACCCCAGTGGCACGCACCGCCCTCTAAGCAAAAGAGAACTCACCAATAGAATCAACAAACTCGCTGACAGCATCAACGCGCCCAACCTAAAAGGCCACAGCCTCCACATCGGAGGAACTCTAGAATACCTTTTACGCGGCATACCTTTTGATGTCATTCAAGCCCAAGGATGCTGGGCAGGGAACGCGTTCACCCTGTACCTCAGGAAACATGCTACAATCCTCGCACCCTACTTACAGTCTTCACCAATTTTAGAACCCTTTACTAGATACACACAACCCCCAGTACGATAGTTTTCTTTCTTCCACGTCCGAGCTCCTTTGCGCCCCCAGGATAACCATCTTCGCTGATCGTGTCGCCTGCTCCTTCAGTCAGGGCACAGCTCAGCCTTTCCCTGTGGGCTCGTTTCGGGCCAGAAGCCCTCAGGGCTTCACCCAACCCCCTTTCGTACCATTCCCCCCTGTACCTACGTACATCCATTCAACCATTCATTACATCGCTATCCACCTCCCATCAGCTGAGCGCCCTGAGGCGTAGATGGTTTTCTAAGCTAGCTGAGTAACGAAGCGGCATAGAATTTAGTCTACGCATTAGATAAGCGAAGCGTTGCGCCTTTCTTTCCTGCTCGTTGCACACCACAAGACCAAAAGGCTGCGGCCCCCACCGTTCAACAAGCTCAGACTTTCTTTCGCACCCACTGCACCACTCCCTCTCTCAGGCCCTCGCGGGAGCCCCTCACGTCCTTCCGCCCACCCCCCCCTTTTGTCTCCCGCTCAATGTGTCCCGCTCATCTCCGGTGGATCGGTTACAGCTGACCTGCTCGGTGTCCCAGCCCACCCTCACAGCTCAGCTTTTCCCTGCGGGCTCGTTTCGGGCCGGAAGCCCTCAGGGCTTCGCCCAACCCCCTTTCGTACCATTCCCCCCTGTACCTACGTACATCCATTCAACCATTCATTACATCGCTATCCACCTCCCATCAGCTGAGCGCCCTGAGGCGTAGATACCACGTAATGTGGTGAGCATCCTTCATCTGGAGATGCTTGAGCTGATGTTCAGCATCAGCGATGGGGTCATGAGGGCCAAAGGTGCTTTGTAGCTCAGCCATGAAGTGGACCCAGCTATCCATCCAGTGTGGGCAGTCAGCCTGATCACCGGAGTTGAGTAGATCCCATTTGAACTATTCCAAGGTCATACCTTTCAAATAGGATTGGGCAAGGGTTACCTTAGCCCTATCCAGGCTGAACACCTTGGCACGATCCTGAAAGCAGAGTTTGCACTGGACCAAGAAGGTTTGAGCTTTTTGGGGTCTGTGCCATTGAAAGTGTCCAGTTCATGGACTTTGGCATGGGATGAAGAGGAATTGTTAATCCGGCAGGAAGAGTGGGAGAGGTGGTTGATGGCGATGGCGAGGTTCTGGAAGACAGCTAGACCAGGGTCTAGTTCCTCTGGGGCGTCAATGAAGTCATTATTGTCATTATTGTCGCCATCTCTGGGGTTGTCTGGATCATCTCTGGGACCATCCTCTGGGCTGAACCATTGGAATTGACCAAGTTCATGATGCTCCAGAGTGGAGTCGTGATGGTAGCCTTCACTAGGAACAGATCCACGGTGACCAGGGTCTGCAGAATCACAAAGGCTCTGAGATGCAGCATCACAATGCAGAGTCATTGACACTACTGTGCTTCAAGCTGTGAAGCTCCTAAATTGGCTTACCAAAGCTGGAGGTTGCCTATGGTTAGACAGGGCTTGTAAGAAAACTAAACAGGATATGCATACAAGGTTTGGGACAGTGAACCCACACAAGTGTGAGTCTGAAATACTGTGAAGTCCAGGTCTACTCCAGTAGGGGGTCCAGTCAAGTCTGGATGAACACGGACAAAGTAAGAGGGCAGAGAGCTGGACAAGGGATTAGTCCGGCTGGAGTTGGTGACCACTTGGATTTAATGACTAAGGATATGAGTGTTGGTCCCTTGTGTAGGTTCCAGTCAAGAGGAGACAGGAGTAGTAACTTTGGTTGATTTCAGTCTAAGGAGTACAGGATAACCTACAGCGTACTTATACTAAATGAAAACTAGGGACAAGTATATATAGTGACAAGTAAACAGCCTAAAGGCAGACAAGGGATAACCAGAGAAAGTGCTAGGTCAGACCTGATGAAAATAAAGTCAGGTCTGGGTAAAATAAATTAGGTCCAGTGAAAATGATACAAGGTGCAGGACATATCAAGAACATGGAGAACTCACGACCAAGCAGGGTTGACAGGGAAGTGTAGTAAAGACTGGATGTAGACTAGGCCAAGGGTCATAGTTAGTGGAGACATATCTGTGCGACTGTGACTGGAATAACTGAGAATGACCAGAGTTGAGCTATAGGGCTGCAATGCGACTGGAGTAACCGGATGAGATCCAGAGTTGGTCATGGTCATAACAGGTAGGGTTCCTATGCTTGTCTGCTTGTAGCTTTATAGAGCATTTTGCCTTCTCTGAGGCTTTTTATTAAATATGGCAGTAAAGTCCTTAGCCACTGAGGCTGTCATTGCAACTGACTCTACACCCATGCAAGGGGAATAACTCTGGATAATTCCAAACAGGGAATCAGTAGTAACCTCTGAGACTATGTTGTTCCAGACAAACTGGGCAATTTTGATTCATTTAGCCCATTTGCTTTGATGATCATTGACATAAGTATGGAGGTACTGATTAATTTTGTGATTCAACTGCTCCATTTGTCCATCAGTTTGAGGGTGCAAAGCAGTGGACATTTTGTTCAGATAATCCACAAAAGAGCACACTTGTGCCCAGTGTCAGAGACTGAAGAGAAAAGACTTTGGGCATGAAATTTTCAATTATACAAACAAAGCAAACAAGGGAAAACAGTGTAACACAAAAGTCATAGATCATCTGATCAACCTGGAAAGGAAACAGCTGAAGTAATCACTGGAAATGTGCCACACAACACAACAAGAGGTGTACAAACACTGTTATGACCATGTCCAACTCCGGACCATATCGGGTTACTCCGGTCACATCGCAGTCCTACAGCTCAACTCTGGTCGTTCTCAGTTACTCCAGTCACGGTCGCGCAGATAACCTTCCACTAACTACGACCCTTGGTCTATACTCCATTCGCTCTTACTACACCTCGCCATCTACCCTGCCTTGACGTGAGTTCTCCGTGAACTCGATGTATCCTATACCTTGTAGCATTTTCACCGGACCTGATTTATTTTACACGGACCTGACTTTATTTTCACCGGACCTGACCTAGTCCTAACTCTGGTCATCCCTTGTCCGCTATTAGGTTGTTTACTTGTCACCGTATGTACTCGACCCTAGTTTCTACTTAGTATAAGTACCCTCTAGTTTACCTTGTACAAACTCAGTCTGAAATCAACTATAGTCACTACTCCTGTCCCTGTCTCTGTCTCCGTTTCCGTCATCGTCACCCTGACCGGAACCTACACAAGGGATCAACGCACTTCGTCCTTGTCGTTGAATCCAAGCGGTCACCAACTCCGGCCGGACTATCCCTTGTCCAGCCCTCTGCCCTCCTCCTTCGCCCGCCTTCGTCTGGACTTGACCGGACCCCCTACTGGAGTAGACTCAGACTTGACAAACACACAAAATCAACACCTCCCTGATTATGCATCTCTGCAAATCACTAACTCCCCCCTGATCCACCAAGTCCCAGCATCTGACAGAACTCCCTCACCTTAGGTGTAGTCAATGGTTTAGTGAGCAGATCAGCAGCCTGTTGAGTGGTAGGGATGAAGAAAGGTGTGATAGCCTATTCCTGGACCATATCTTGAAGCAAGTAGTAGCAGAGGTCCAGCTACTTCATCCTGCCATGGTGTTCTAAATTCTTGACCACAGAAATTGCAGATTGGTTATCAATAAACAGAGAGGAGGTGCCAGAAAGGGGAATACCAAGTTCATACATCAGATTGCACATCCATTTGTTAAAAGTAATGTGACCAGACAAGGAATTGAACCCTAGACCTCCTAGGTCTATACCAGGTGCTCTAACCATTGAGCTATATGGTCAAGGGTACATGGCTTACTTGGGGGGGGTTAACCCAAGTACTAGCTTGAGGACTAGTGAGGTGAGGTGCTGAGATTACACCACTCAACACCATTTGATCTCCTTGCCTGCCTGGACAGCTGCCATATACTCAGCTTCAGTGGTGGACAGGGCAACAACATTTTGCAGCTTAGAAGATCAGGAAACTGCACCAGTACCCATCTCTTGACTACATATCCACCAGTGGAGCTACCAGTATCCTTGCATCCACCATGGTCTGCATCAGAAAACATGATAAAGATCTTGCAAGGGATCAGGGGAATAGGTGATAAAGTAGTCAAGGGTACCCTTAATATAGTACAGGAGGTGTTTGACAGTGAGCCAGTGGGTCCAGCAAGGATTGGAGTTGAATATGGCCAATACTCTGACAGTATATTGTTCAAATAAACCACAAAGGAGGACACTAGTGCCCAGTGTTAGAGACTAAATTGAGAGGATAGCTACAGGATACAGACCTAGTGCCCAGTGTCAGAGACTGAAGAGAAGAGACTCTGGGCACGAAAATTTCAACTATACAAACAAAGCAAACAATGAGAAACAAAGGAAAACATAAGCCACAAATCATGTGATGATCCATGAAAGGAAGGAGCTGAAGTAACCACTAAAAAAGGTGTCCATAAGTACAACAAGAGTGCACAAACACTCAATACCAACATATATGTGATATCTGGATGAGTGGTGGTGGCAAGATACATCAGAGCACCAATAGCAGAAAGGTATGGATCTAACACATAGTTTCAACTTCCTGAGCATTCTGGGGGCTCTGAGTGTGAGAGAGACAAAGGCCAGGTTCCATGGGAGTAGAGATGGGCTTACAATCGGCCATACCAAACCTATTGAGGATATCAAGACAATACTGCTTTTGAGACAGTAGGATAGAGCACTTGGGATGATCCCTGTCAATTTTGATGCCTAAAAGCTGAGTAGTAGGCCTCAGATCATGAATGTTGAAGTGCTGGCTGAGTTGGGCAATGGAAGACTGGATGACAGGTTCAGATTTCAAGGCTAGGGTCATATCATCAACAAAGACAGGGAGAATGATGGTAACATTGTTCTTGGAGTAGATGTAGATGCTGGCATCAGAGTAGGTCTGCCTGAAGTCAAGGGCCTTGAGAACAGAGCACATCTTCTTATTCCAGTGGTTTCTGCCCTGTTTACTGTCATAGATAGCCTTTTGGAGCAGACACACCTTAGCTTTGGGATCTTCCTCCACAAATCCTTCTGGTTGTGCCATATACACATCACAGTCCATTTCCCCATTAAGGTAGGCATGAGACACATCTAGGGAGTGCAAATGGAGGTCCTGGAGTGTAGCAAGGGAAAGGATGACTCAGATAGAGGAGAGGTACATTGTTGGGGCAAAGACCTTGAGATAATTGAATCCAGGACACTGGTTATACCCCTTGATCACCAATTGAGCCTTATAGTGGTCTATGGAGTCATCTACATTGTGTTGCACCTTAAATACCCACTTGAACTGATGACCTTACTCCAAGCAGGCCTAGGAACAAGGGTCCAAGTATCATTGGACTGGTGAGCAGCCAGCTCCTCCAAAGCAGCCAGTCTCCACTTTTCTGCATCAGGATAAGTCAGAGCCTCTGAAAATGTGAGTGGCTCATCTGGAAGCAATGCAGACATTGTCAACTCATCATCACTGTCCTCCATCTCATCTGGTTCATCCAGCTGCACAGGAGAAAGCTTCCACCACTCTCTAGGCTTTTGTCTATTATGCATAGGCAGTCTGGCACCGATTCCAACAGGACTAGATGGTTTGGGATGTGGTTCTGAGGAAGGAGTGTGCACAGGCAGGGTTCACAGATGAGATCAGGGGAAGTCTTTGAGTCCATGGCTATTCTAGTGATCAGATTGTGATGCAGCAGGGCCTTCAGATCAACCAGGTGGTAGTGGGCCAGTCTCCTATGCCACAGATCTGTCATGACCACATGACACTGCCAGACTCTGCATGGCTTCTAGTCTTGTAGACCCAAGTCTGATCACAATCACACACCTCCAATGCTACATATCCATCTCTGCTCCGACATTTGACACTCTGTCTCCTTTTAGTATATAGTTCTGTGCCTATGCCTCTGGTTATTGTATGTTTCCGTTCCACTTATGTTCCTGTTTCCTTTGTTCCTGTTTTAGATTAGATCTGATTACTCATCATTGTGTTCCATTAATCTTTTGATCTGTTATGCTTATCATTGATCTCTGTTCATGTACCTTACTCATCTGTTTGTCATCCGCAGACTCTTAGCTATGTCTCTGCTATGTCTCTCCGCTTCTCGGTTACTGTACATATCTGATGTGAAGTATAAGTACTCCGCATGCTGAGGGGATTGTTCCTCAGTTCAAATATCATCTTGAATACTTCCTGCAAACTCCCCTCTGTCCTCCTCTGTCTCCTCTGCCTTCTGGCAACTCCAACCTTCGTCAGACCTCTGTCTCTCTGTCTCTTTGTCCTCTGAAATACAAGGATGCAGGTATTGCAAGGGCGCAGCACATATGCTGAAGTCAAGTCCTCAAACCTCTCCACAACCTCTCCACCTGTTGTCGACAACCCTTCAGACTTATCTCCACTTACGTCGGAGTTCGTCAGAAGAACTGGTTCTGACAAGGTCAAGATCTAGAGGGGTAGTAGTGGCTGCAGATGCAAATTCGACCAGTGGGGCAGTTTCTCCATCCAGAAAAGTACAGTTGCTATTTCCAATGTTTGCCATGAAGAGGACAGGTTGAGGAGGATGTTTGAAGGCCATCTGCATTGAGTCAATGCTCACAAGGAAGCCCTTACTTTGACCCAAGTATAGCACAGATAGTAAATTATTCCTTAGATCAGGAACATGCAAGATGTTGCTAAACTCCACTGGACACTGCTTCCTTCCTCCAATGACTGGTACAAAGACTACTGACCCCACCCCAGCTGAATAGATGACCTTGTTGTCTGCCAACTTTACAGGGACACATTTTGGAGCATAATTGCAGATCCAGTGGTGATGGGGGGTCATATGAGCAGTGGCCCCAGTGTCTACATTCCAATGGATTTCAGCATTGAGTTGGAGGGGATACAAAGGAGAGGAGGGGTCAAAGGAACAAAGACTTGCATTTCCTGCAAACTTCATGGCCTGGCAAGCAGACTGGGAGCCAGAGGACTTCTCAGCAGGTGCCTGGGAAGAGCTAGACACATCAGAGGCCTGATTTGTGGTGTTACCGCCCTTCTTAGTGTGCTTAGTCTTCTGAGCAAGGTAGTTGAACTTAGCCTTGACCAGATTTTGGCATTTGAGGATGCAGTGATTGAAGTACTTGCAGAAAAAGCAGGAGACAAAGGGGGGACACTTGCAACTGCTGCCAGACGCAAATAGAATGGTCTCAGACACAGTAGGGGCCTCAGGACGATGCATATGCTGCAATTCCTCCACTAGGAATGCTTCCTTTAGCCTGTCCTTCTCCAAGGACTGAAAGAGCAGTAGGGAAGATGCAAAATGAATCAAATGCCTCTTGCACCTCAACCACCATCTTCCCCTTTTGGACAGGCCTCTGTCCCACTCAAACATCAGTGCTCCCCCTCATTACTGTGCATGATCCTTCTCTCAGAGACTGGAAAGTGCTATCATGCCTTCCCCAAAGGCACCTTTCAGTCTCAATTTGCCCCCCCATGATCCCCCGCTTGGTCCTCTGTCATGTCGACTCTCACCCATTCCACTGGTCTTGGACCATGAAAGCTGGCCCCAATGCTGGCAAATTCTTCAGTGTCCCCACTGTCCCAACCTTGTGTCCAGAGGACAGTCCCAAGACTGTCCTCTGGGTATCTATCTTCCATGCCTTCAAAGTGTAGCTCACCTCCCAGGCACTTGACCAGGAGATGGGCAGGGTTCTTCCTGTTGGTATTGAGTGTTTGTGCACTCTTGTTGTACTTATGAACACCTTTTTTAGTGATTACTTCAGCTCCTTCCTTTCATGGATCATCACATGATTAGTGGCTTATGTTTTCCTTTGTTTCTCTTTGTTTGCTTTGTTTGTATAGTTGAAATTTTCATGCCCAGAGTCTGTGCTCTTCAGTCTCTGACACTGGGCACTAGGTCTGTATCCTGTAGCTATCCTCTCAATTTAGTCTCTGACACTGGGCACTAGGGTGCTCATTTGTGGTTTATCTTAACAGGTTATGAGCCCTGTGCTCCAGGAACTTTAGGACTACCTCTTAGACTGCCTTCCTGCTCCTGCACGACTTTTTACTCCTGCTACATTGATTTCCACACTCCTTCTTTCTGTTCCAGTCTCAGAACTCGCTCCTCAGGCTTCCCATTGCATCCTCAGTCAATTCTTGTCCTCATGGCCGACGACTCTACCAGTTCCTCGACTCCCTCCTTCCCAAAACTTTCCTCCTCCAACTACTCGACCTGGAAGGGGGAAATGAAGGCTTTCCTGTGCACCAAAGGCCTCTGGACCATTGTCAGTGGTGCTGAGAAGCGCCCTGATGACTCCCAGTCTGACCTTCAGGCTAAGTGGGACCTTAGGGCTGACAAGGCTGCAGGCCAGCTCTATCTTTCGCTTTCTGCTGAACAAAGGACCCATATAGATGCTGTCCAAGACAACCCTGCACAGATCTGGTCCACCCTTGAGTCTCTCCACCTCCAACAGCGTCCTGGAGCCCATTTCAACGCCTGGGATGATTTCTTTTCGATTAGGAAGAAGCAGGACGAGTCCCTGACTTCCCTCATTGCCAGGATTGAGGACTCCATGTCCAAGATCCAGCAGCTTCACCCCAAGGATGGCACCACCCCTTATACCATCAAGGACCTGGATAATGAGCTCATCTGCATGGCTATGGTGCGATCTCTAGGCGATGACTACTCCCATTTTGCGTCCTCTCTGCTCCTCTTCCAGTCCTTGGAGAAAGACAGGCTCAAGGAGGCCTTCCTAGCAGAGGAACTGCAGCGCATGCACCGTCCTGAGGCTTCTACTATGTCTGAAGCCGTCCTATTCACATCTGGTACCTCTTGCAAGTGTCCCCCATCTGTATCTTGCTCCTTTTGCTTTTGCAAATACTCGAACCACTGTGTCCATAAGTGCCAGAATCTGATCAAGGCTAAGTCTAACTACCTTGCTCAGAAGACTAAGTGCACTAAGAAGGGTGTTAACGCCGCAAATCAGGCCTCTGATGCCTCTAGCTTTTCCCAGGCCCCTGCTGAGTCGCCCTCTGGCTCCCAGTCTGCTTCCCAGGCCATGGAGTTCGCTGGAAATGCAAGTCTTCATTCCCTTGATCCATCCTCCCCTCTATACCCTCTCCAACTCGATGCTGACGTCCATTGGAATGCAGACACTGGGGCCACTGCTCATATGACCCCCCATCGCCACTGGATCCGCAATTATGCTCCAAAATGTGTCCCTGTGAAGTTGGCAGACAACAAGGTCGTCTATTCAGCTGGAGTGGGGTCTGTAGTCTTTCAACCGGTTATTGGAGGGAGAAAGCAGTGTCCTGTGGAGTTTACCAACATCCTACATGTCCCTGATCTCAGGAATAATTTACTGTCTGTGCTATACTTGTGTCGAAGTAAGGGCTTCCTTGTGAGCATCAATGTGATGCAGATGGCCTTCAGACGACCTCCTGGACCTGTCCTCTTCATGGCAAACATTGGGAACACCAACTGTGCTTTTCTGGATGGAGAAACCGCCCCACTGGTCGAATTTGCCTCTGCAGCGACGACTATCCCTCTAGACCTCGACTTGTGGCATAGGAGACTTGCCCACCACCACCTGGCTGATGTGAAGACCTTAGTTCATCACAACCTTGTCACTGGTATGGCCATAGACTCGAAGGCAGCTCCTGACCCTATCTGTGAACCATGTCTAGCTGGTAAGATGCATGCCAACCCCTTCCCTAGCTCCCCTTGGCGTGCCTTCAGACCTCTGGAACTTGTCCACAGTGATGTCCACGATGTAGGCCACCTCTCCATGTCTGGGTATCAATACTGGATCACTTTCATCAATGACTACTTGAGATTTCACTTTGTTATGCCTTTCAAGGCAAAGTCCCAAGCTTTTGAGGCCTTTAAGATGTTCAAGGCCTTTAAGATGTTCAAGGCCTTTGCTGAGAACCAGAGCGAGTGAAAGATCAAGATCCTGCGCGATGACAAGGGAGGGGAGTATATGAGCAACACTTTCATTGATTTTACCACCCAATGCAGCATTCTTCGCCAGCATACTGTCAGGAATCGACCCCAGCAGAATGGAGTGGCAGAGCGTGCTAATAGGCTGCTATCCGAGTGCATTACTGCAATGTTGGACGAATCTGGTCTTGCCAAAGGCTTCTGGGGTGACTGCCTTGCTTCTCTAGTCCATGTTTGGAACAGGTGTCCTACTGAGGCCATCAAGGATGCTACTCCCTATGAACTGTGGCATGGGTGCAAGCCTGATGTGTCCCACCTTCGAGTTTGGGGCTGTACTGCCTATGTGCATGTGCAAAAGGACAAGAGGCGACCTCTGGAGTCCCACATGGAGAAGTGTGTGTTTCTAGGCTATTCTGAGAGTTACAAAGGCTGGAAGTTCTATAATCCTACCTCCAAGTGCACTCTAATCTCTGAAAGGGCTGATTTTGACGAAAGATACTTCCCTATGTCCAAAAGATCGTCCATACCCTCCCAGCCTCCCCCTACTGCTCCTGCTCTCATCCCACCTGCGCCCCCTGTTGAATACTACAACCCTGGTGCGACTCTGGACTCTGAGAGCGATTGCAATAAGGTACTGGATCATGGGGGGGAGCCTATACCTTTACCTGCTAATCCAGAACCTCCTGCTACTCCAGATGAACATCCTGTGCCTCCTGTGCGCACTCCATCCCCAGAACCACATCCCAGACCTCCTAGTCCCGTCGGAATCAGTGCCAGACTGCCTATGTGCAACAGACAGAAGCCTAGAGAGTGGTGGAAGCTCTCCCCTGCGCAGCTCGATGAACCTGATGAGATGGAGGACAGTGATGATGAGTTGGCAATGTCTGCATCGCTTCCAGATGAGCCACTCACATTTGCAGAGGCTCTAACTCATCCTGATGCGGAAATGTGGAGACAGGCTGCTTTGGAGGAGCTGGCTGCTCACCAGTCCAATGGTACTTGGACCCTTGTTCCTAGGCCTGCTGGGAGTAAGGTGATCGGTTCAAAGTGGGTATTTAAGGTGAAGCACAACACAGATGGCTCTGTAGACCGTTACAAGGCTCGATTGGTGGCCAAGGGCTACAACCAGCATCCTGGATTCGATTACCTTGAAGTCTTCGCTCCTACTGTTCACCTTTCCTCCATCCGGGTTATCCTCGTGCTTGCTGCACTCCAGGACCTTCACCTGCACTCCCTCGACGTCTCTCATGCCTACCTCAATGGGGAAATGGACTGTGAGGTGCATATGGTGCAACCTGAAGGATTTGTGGAGGGAGATCCCAAGGCCAAGGTGTGTCTGCTTCAGAAGGCTATTTATGGCAGTAAACAGGGCGCAAACCGCTGGAACAAGAAGATGCGCTCTATACTCGAGTCCCTTGACTTCAGACAGACCTACTCCGATGCTAGCATCTATATCTACTCCAAAGATGGTGTAACTATCATTCTCCCTGTCTTTGTCAATGATATGACTCTAGCCTCGAAATCTGAACCTGCCATCCAGTCTTTCATCGCCCAACTGAGCCAGCACTTCAAAATCTGCGATCTGGGGCCTACTACTCAGCTTCTAGGCATCAAAATTGACAGGGATCGTCCCAAGCGCTCAGCAGTATTGCCTTGATGTCCTTGACAGGTTTGGTATGGCTGACTGCAAACCCATCTCCACTCCAATGGAACCTGGCCTTCATCTGTCTCGCACTCAGAGCCCCCAGAATGCTCAGGAAGCCAAAACTATGCATCAGACTCCCTATCTCTCTGCTGTTGGTGCTCTGATGTACCTTGCTACCACTACTCATCCAGATATCACATATTCTGTCGGAGTATTGGCCAGATTCAACTCCAATCCAGGCTGGACCCACTGGCTTGCTGTCAAACACCTTCTGCGCTATATTAAGGGTACCCTTGACTACTCTATCACCTACTCCCCTGATCCCTTGCAACCTGAGATCTTTATCACATTCTCTGATGCAGATCATGGCGGATGCAAGGATACTGGTCGCTCTACTGGTGGATATGTGGTCAAGATGGGTACTGGTGTGGTTTCCTGGTCTTCTAAGCTGCAAAATGTTGTTGCTCTATCTACTACTGAAGCTGAGTACATGGCAGCTGTCCAAGCAGGCAAGGAGATCAAATGAATGTGCAATCTGATGCATGAGCTTGGTATTCCCCTTCCTGGTCCCTCCTCTCTGCTCATTGACAACCAATCCACGATTTCTGTGGCCAAGAATCCAGAACACCATGGCAGGATGAAACAGCTGGATCTCTGCTACTGGCTTTGAGATGCAGTCCAGGAACAGGCTATCACACCTTCCTTCGTCCCTACCACTCAACAGGTTGCTGATCTACTCACCAAACTGTTGACTACACCCAAGGTGAGGGAGTTTTGTCATATGCTGGGACTTGGTGGATCTGGGGGGAGTTGATGATTTGCAGAGATGCACAATCAGGGGGGAGTGTTGGTATTGAGTGTTTGTGCACTCTTGTTGTACTTATGGACACCTTTTTTAGTGATTACTTCAGCTCCTTCCTTTCATGGATCATCACATGATTAGTGGCTTATGTTTTCCTTTGTTTCTCTTTGTTTGCTTTGTTTGTATAGTTGAAATTTTCGTGCCCAGAGTCTCTGCTCTTCAGTCTCTGACACTGGGCACTAGAGTGCTCATTTGTGGTTTATCTTAACAAGTTGCTCACCCAGATCACCAGTGGTTGCAGGCCATCATCAATAACCAGTACTGCTCACCAGCATTCAAACACATTGACTCCTCCATGGTCCCAACCTATCCACTCATCATCCCTGAGGATGTACAGCAAGTCTTGCAGGTGATCTATGAGGCAGACGTCCAGTTTGTGGGTTTTGACTCCAATGCCAACCTCTGCATTGCTATCTGGTCCCCTGCTGAATTGATCATTGTTGCAGTTGTTGTCCAGGCGGATGCCCTCCTACCTCTGCCCCCCTCCTATTAGCCCCTGAGGCCCCTACCCTCCCCCTCCCCCTTCTTCCTTGCCCAGCTCTATGATTCCCTTGATCACATAGTGCTCAGGGGGCAGTGTATGCCCCCCATAGCCTGTGCTCACTGGTTAATACCTGGCACATGGGCCGTGTGGCTAGAAATCAGACTCAGTTGTTTTGCGCTGTGCATCTAAGTGAGGGAAGAGGTCAGAACAACCAACAACTGACACCAAATGACAATAAAAAGTGAGTGGTGGTCTTCCTGTGTGGTTCTGGTATCTAATCTCCACAGGAGAATGTGCTGCAAGCCTTCAGGTACAGTGCAGGAGGGAAGGGAAGGGCTTCTGATGGGGAATATATGTGACTGGGGATGGTATTGACTCCTCTTCAGCTTACCACAGTGGTTAGGAAGAGTCCTGGGATTGAGCAGCAGTGATGGATTGACAATAGGGGTGTAACAGCAGTGGTGGAACAACAGGGAAGCAAGGGAATGGTTTCTGCTTCAAGAATGTGATGGACAGTGATGGGATAGAGTGGACAGAGATGCTAGACTGTGCTTCAGCCTAGAGAAATAATCAGATACAAGATATATCTGATAAACAGCAATATACACTGCAAGCATTTCTCAATGTTTTATGTCAAAACATGATAAAAATATAGAAGAAAGAGATACTCTTTTATTTACAATTTTGTTTAACAAAAAAACACAAATATCATACAGCATCATCTTGTCATTTTCTTTGCCAAAACATCATTTGAGATCATTTCTTATGTTAGAACTATAAAAAATTTAACCTTTTTCTTCTGCCTGTTCCTTGAAAAACAAATGAAGAAAAGAAAATGTAACTTTTCTCATAGCAAGAATTTCAGCATGTTTTATTAGAAATAAGATGCCATATTATTAAAAACATGTTGAAAGAAAACAATAGAATTTTCTTCAAGAAACATGATTGTTCCTGGATACTGATTGGCTGGCTAGAGTGTTATGATGAAAAATATATAGCATATTCCATAAACATTTATTTTTGTGGAATAGAGTATCTTTTGATTCAATTTTTCACTGCAGAAAATTGAAAATGCTTGCTGTGGGAAAATTTACATTGTTATTTTTTTATTTGTTTTGCAAGGGACAGGCAAAAGAAAAAGGTTAAATATTTTATACTCTCAACATAAGAAATGATCTCAAATCATGTCTTGACACAAAAATGACAAAAATAATGCTGTATGATATTTGTCTTTTTTGTTGAACAAAATTGTAAATAAAAGAGTATCTCTTTCTTCTATATTTTTTACAATGTTTTGTCATGAAACATTGGCAAATGCTTGCAGTGATAGGAGCTTTAGGCCAGCACTGGGTGACCTACAAGTCCAAAGACAAAGATAGAGCTTATAGACAGAGAGGGTGAGTGAATGTGGTCGCTTTATTGAGGGGGAAGCAGACACTTCCTTGCAGCCTTTGGCTGCTGGTTTATATACAGGAGAGGCTGTGGCCCTGTAAGCACAAATGACTAAGTGCTTGGTAAGACATTGGTAAGAAATTGGTAAGCAATTGATAAGCAGTGTAATCAGGCTGAGTCATCGATGGGGAGAGCCTGAACAAGCTGCTGAGCCAAGGGAAAGAGCAAAAACATAGGTAAAAAGGGGTGTACAACCAAGAATATGGAAAAATCATTGCATGGGGCCCAAAAGAGAGGGGGGGAAAGCATGGGATGAGTAGATCGAAGCTAAATGAGCATATGCAATGACATAATGCATATGAATCATAGGGGCATGAGTCATGAATTGATAAGCAGCATGATAAGCATGATTTGAAGGATGATTGGTAAGTGATTGGTAAGGGGAGTAATGGAGATTAGTAATGCCAAGAGGGGATGAATAATGCGCAGCAGAGTGAGTCAGAGTGAGCCAGAGTGACTCTGTGTGACTCAGACAAAAGAGAAGCACAACCTGTGATTGATTGAACTTTAGATCTGGAGATGAGCTTCTGAAGCAGTGCCACTGATGGGAGTGGCTGGGGGATAATAAAAGAATTGATCTGACCAGAAGAGCAGTGTCAGGGGGCCTGGAATGACAAGTAGAGTCACAGCTGGTCACAGAGTGTCACAAATCCCTTGGATTGAGCTTCTGTAGAGCAAAAACGCGAAATTTGGTGCTCCCAAAGTGCAGTCTTCCCTTGAGCGCGTTGTCACGCACCAAACGTGTTTGGTACTGTGGACATGGAGAAAGTTAGCCAATGAAACTAATGCGAAGAACGCACACCCAAGATCTGTTGAAAGATTGTCCTGACTTGAGGGATACAGACAGCCCTTGCTATCCATATCACGCAAAGTCAAGACTATCCTTATGCGAAGAATGAATACAAGCTTGTCATAGCCATCTATCGCACAAGAATGACTATCCTGATGCGAGAGATGAATGCCAATGCTGACAGTCATCTATCGCACGAGAACCGCCAAGAAGCAGAAGAATCCAAGGATTGATGATCATTTCAGTATGAGAGAGGAATGCAACCTACTGCAGTCCAACTCCCATACCAGAACAACCAAAGAAGCAGAAGAAACAATAGAGAAACAAAGGAGAAAAGGAAGAATCATTTTTAGCGCCCAAATGTCAAATTTAGGCGCCCAGTGCCGGCATTCCGATATTTTGAATAGCTCCGCCATTTTTGAAGCTATCAATCATGTGACTATACCATCATGGAGCCTAGACCGTGGTCTATCTGCCTGTCAAGTTCCGACGTAAATCTGTTTATTTCCCACGGAGATATTCCACCCGCAATCCAGACACCCACTTCATCACTCACTATGGAGTCCGCATTTTCTCTGGAACGTTTCTCCGCTATTGCAGCAGACCTCAACTATGTCCTGCTCTTGGGACAGCCTCTCCCTGAGCTCCTGTGTACTGTCTGGTACATATCTTCCCAGCCTGCTCCCTCAGTCCCTCTTGTTCTCGGTCAGCGTGTTCTCCTCGTCAGTCCTGCGTCGCGCACATACTTTGGTCGTCTCAAGTCTATCGTTAGACTTGAAAATTCATACCTGGTCGTCTCTGTGTCTCCTGAGTCCTCTGCATATGGTCCTTTCATCCCAGAGTCCTGTCACATCCATCTCCCTCTATCATTCATCTCGCTTCCCTGGACACGTCAAATCCGCTACTTGCGATTCTCTTCCCTGCTATCCCGCAACAAACACGAATGAAACAGTGCTCTAGAACCCTTCTTAGGAGCCCTAATAGAGTACAGAACCTTCCCCTTACTGCTCAAGGGAAGACTGCACTTTGGGAGCACCAAATTTCGCGTTTTTGCTCTACAGAAGCTCAATCCAAGGGATTTGTGACACTCTGTGACCAGCTGTGACTCTACTTGTCATTCCAGGCCCCCTGACACTGCTCTTCTGGTCAGATCAATTCTTTTATTATCCCCCAGCCACTCCCATCAGTGGCACTGCTTCAGAAGCTCATCTCCAGATCTAAAGTTCAATCAATCACAGGTTGTGCTTCCCTTCTGTCTGAGTCACACAGAGTCACTCTGGCTCACTCTGACTCACTCTGCTGCGCATTATTCATCCCCTCTTGGCATTACTAATCCCCATTACTCCCCTTACCAATCACTTACCAATCATCCTTCAAATCATGCTTATCATGCTGCTTATCAATTCATGACTCATGCCCCTATGATTCATATGCATTATGTCATCGCATATGCTCATTTAGCTTCGATCTACTCATCCCATGCTTTCCCCCCCTCTCTTTTGGGCCCCATGCAATGATTTTTCCATATTCTTGGTTATGCACCCCTTTTTACCTATGTTTTTGCTCTTTCCCTTGGCTCAGCAGCTTGTTCAGGCTCTCCCCATCGATGACTCAGCCTGATTACACTGCTTATCAATCGCTTACCAATTTCTTACCAATCTCTTACCAAGCACTTAGTCATTTGTGCTTACAGGGCCACAGCCCCTCCTGTATATAAACCAGCAGCCAAAGGCTGCAAGGAAGTGTCTGCTTCCCCCTCAATAAAGCGACCACATCTCACTCTAAAGAGGACCCTCACTAAGTCTACTAAAGCTCCCTCTTTGTCTTTGGACTTGTAGGTCAACACTCCCAGTGCTGTGCTGCCTAAAGCACTCCTATATTGCTGTGCTGCCATCAGACTGTCATCAATCTTGTAGCTCTGATCATTTCTCGTGGTAGGCTGAGCAGCGGCATTCTAGCACCATCACTGAAGTCCACTCACATCCTTTCACTGTCCTTCACATTCCTTGTAGCAGGATGTCAATGTGCTTCCCGTTGCTCCATACAGGGTTGGATGCATGAATATGGACCCCTGATTATCACCGCAAATCGGGATAGCTTTCAGCTTTCGAGCTCACCAGTAAACTTCCTAACCACTGTGACTTGGCTGAGAGCAATCGCTCAAAGCCATGTATCCCTCAGTGGATGAGTCGCAATAGTCTTCCCATCGAGAAGTCCAACTGATCAAGCCATCTGCAAGTTTCAGGTAGAATCCTGTCTGAAGGCAAGAGATAGGGTCTGATCCCCAATCTGAGGAGATTAAATACCAGGCCAGCAAGATCCACCACTTGCATATTGAGTCATTAGGTGTACCAATTAAGTAGGACAGATTAAAGACTTTCTTCAGGTGGTCCTGGGAGGATTCGCGGCATGGCGTGAGAGATGGGTGACTGCAAAAGCAATGTCAGGCCTAGTGCCTAACATAAGGTACAGAAGGGACCCAATAACCGTCTGGAAATGGGAGCGGAGTTCCGCATCAACAGGCTCTGTATTTTTGGTGGCATAGTAGCCAGCCGGCAGTGGGGTGCTTGTGGACTTTGCATTGAGCATGCCGCAGCGTTCGATGACCTTTTGGAGGTACGCGCATTGATCCAGGTGGATAGCGTGACCCTTGCGAGTGATTCGCATTTGGAGGAACTCCTTAGGTTCTCCAAGGTCTCTGCACTCCCATTTGCACATGAATTGTGCTTTGATGGCATCAACAACAGCCTTGTTAGGGCCACAGAATAGTGCGTCGTCAACGTAGATAATACCAATGACGATGTTGGTGCCTTTCTTCTTGTAGAAGAAGATGCCTGCTTCAGACTTAAGGCACTCAAACCCGAGCTCCTTGAGAGACTCATCGAGTGTGCGCCACCAAGCTAGGCCGGCCTGTTTGAGGCCATAGAGGGCACGCCAGAGGCGGAGCACTTTGCGCTCTTGCCCGGGAACTGCAAACCCTTCGGGTTGTTCCATGTAGATCTCTTCGTCGAGCTTGCCATACAAGTAGGCGCTCCGAACGTCGAGTCCAGTAATATACCAATTTTCAAGTGTGGCAAGCGCAAGCATGAGGCGCACTGTTTCAAAGCGCACGACTGGTGAGAAGACCTGGTCGAAATCTAATCCCTCGACCTGGGAGAAGCCTTTTGCTACTAAGCAGGCTTTCTTGCGGCCATCTGACTTCACGTCGAAGACCCATCGATTCTTAATGACCTTCTGGTCTCGGGGACAGTCAACTAGCTCAAAGACCTTGCACTTTCGCAGCACGTCGAGCTCTTCTTGGCAAGCAAGTCGCCAGAGTTTCTGCTCAGCTTGGGGTAAGCGAGCGATGTCCTTATAGGACCAGTTACGGACACTCTCATATTGAGGGTCGCTGGTTTCGAGGGCTTTGCCCATCAGAAACGGACTAGGTTTGCTCCCCCTTCCTCGCACATCTTTTGCACATCTTCCTCACTGGGCGTTGCAGAGGTGTCAGGGAAACCACCAGGGATATGGTCTGGTGTGTCCGGTTGTGGGGGCCTAGGGGCCTCACCCACTGTTTCTCGCCATCGAGAGGCACTTTCGATATCCTGGAGTTGCTCAACGGGATGTCGCCGCTCACCATACACGTTACCGGGGCGCAATGGCGCTCTACGTTCACGTTGGGGGCGGGCAGGGATATTCACTGCAGGAGGTCGCGGCACATTCTGGCGGCATTCAGCTCGGCCAGGGCGCTGCGGTGCCGGAGGTGGCGGATTTCTCGCCGGTGAAGGCGTTCTCGGTGCCGGTGGAGGCACTGGAGATGGCGTACGGGGAGGATTTATTTGATTAGGCTCTTCCTCAGGAGCCTCAGGTTCCTTGCGCTTTGGATCGTCATCCTGCGCTTGGGGATGTGGGTAGCCATGGTCGTGTTCCACATCGTCATCACTGTCGGTATCATCAGGGGAATTCCCTGGTCAATCAGTGGCTGGTTTGGGATTTGCCCTTCCGAAGGGGTTCTTGAGAGGTTCGCGCCTGTTTTTGGGGCAGCGAGGGAAATGACACTCGTCAAAGACGGCGTGGGCAGTGGTGAACACTGCATTGGTGGAGCGCATGAACAAAAAGTTGTGCTCATTGCCAGGGGCAACACCGACATAGGTCATAAGCTCCGACTTGGGAGCCATCTTATTCGCTCTAGCCGAGGCTGGGAGGTAGACAAAGGCTCCACAGCCAAATACACGGAGGTGGTCGATGTTAGGCATCTCCCCCTTAAGCATTTCATGGGGGGTGCGCCATCGCAGGCGAGCTACCGGAGTATGGTTGTAAAGGTGAGTTGCGTGAGCGAACGCAAATTCCCACCAGGAGTCAGGAATGCAGGCTTGATGCCGCATAGACTCAGCTTTGTCCATGAGAGTGCGCCCTAAACGCTCGGCGCGGCCATTCTGCATGGGAGTTCTTGGAGCACTTTGATATATTTTAATTCCTTTCTCAAGGAGTGCTCGATCAAACAGATCGGATTTATATTCTCCGCCGGCATCGGACATCCATCCAATGACGTGCATATCATGTTGGACGCGCACCATTTCAAGGAAATCTTTGGCAGCCGTAATCGCTGCAGCTTTGGAGCGAAGAGGCATAGTCCAGGCGTGAGAGGTATAGTCGTCGTAGAAGGTGATAACATATTTAAACTTCCGGTACGACGTAACCGGGAAGGATTTGAGATCAGAGTGCACTAGCTCAAAGGGCTTAGAAGCACGTCTTTCATTCTCTGGGAAAGCTCGATTGGGCATCTTGCCAAGAGCACATCCAGGGCAAACACAATCCTCAGTTGGAAAGTGAATCTCCAGGAAGTGCTGCGTATGCTTTTGCGCGCGTCGGAGTACTTCCTTCGAGGGGTGCCCAAATCTCCAGTGCATAATGTTGTAATCGACTTTGCTCACGGAGGCGATATAGTTAGATCTAATTATCGGGATAGATCTAATCCCAAAAATGATGTTGCGATCGTCTTCTGGGTCTGGCCCAAACCATAGGCGTTCAGCTTTATGAATGAGGCTAATGCCTCGCTTATCGCCAGTGACCTTGTAGTTATGCTGGAGCATTTCGCCCATAGAAATAAGGCGTGCAGTAGCGCCTGGCATATGGAGCACTTGGGTGAGTGTAATAACTTTCTCATCCCCAGAGTTGTGGTCTAGGCACCAGAGTAATACCGTGCCAATGCCAGCAATTAGTGCTACACCATTTGCGGTTTTGGCGTAGTGCGCTCGCTTTAGCGCATTGTAGGAGGCAAAATCGCCTATGTCACCAGTGAAGTGGTGTGATGTGCCAGAGTCTAGGAGCCAGAAGGCACCAGAAAGTTCACTATCATCAACCATTTTTCCCTTACAGCCAGCACAGCGTGCATTTGTTTCATGCGAACACGAACAGATATATGCATTACTCGAGACATGACATGACAAATTGTAGTTACTGCTCGCTATATACAGTGCCGGTGTAAAGTGCACATGTAAAGGGAGCGTGTCAGTGTCGGTCAGCATGCGTGCAGAAGGTACTTGCCTGAAGAGGCTGGCCTCCGCGCCCATCGCCATCGACGTTGCGTTGTAGCGGTCGAGGACCATTGCATTGATCTCGTCGAACTCGTCATCAGCGAACGGTTCGTGAGTGAAGGGTTCTTCATCCCCCAGGGAGATGGCATCCTCCTCATACATGGTGATGCGCTCCTCAAGACGAGGGCGCTTCAACGAGGAGGGACCGGCCTCGGGCTGGTCCAGGTTTGCACTCGCCAACGACACAACTTGGTCGAGGGTGCGGATGGTCTGGCAGGAGGGCTCTACCCCCAGACGGTGTGCCAAGTCGAAGGCCCGAATAGTATTATCGAATGCAGGGGGGCCGTAGTTGGTAGCACCGGGGGTGTGAGCCAGGGTGCGAGGGTCGACGGTGGGCTCTGGTCCATCATAGTGGACGTAAGTAGCGAAGGCTGCCTGTTGGGCGTTCTCGCGGCGAGCGCGAGCCTTCTTGCCGCCACGTTGAGTGCGGCCTCCCTGTCCTTGGGCAGGAGTGTTTCCGCTCGTACCGCCGTTGGACCCGCCTTGCTGCTGCTGCTGCCTCTGGGGCTGCTGCTGCTGCTGGGCGAACTTGGGGTCAGCTGGCTTGCGCTTCACAGCGCTAAGCTTATTGGCCTGGGGGCCCTTACCACCGGCGCGTGAAGAGGCGCCTTTCTGCTCGAATGAGAGCGTGGCGGCCTTGACAATCCTGTCAGGCTTGAGGTTTTTGATCTCGTCCGGCGACGTTTGGCTAAGAATCTGAGCTACGACCTCCATAGTAGGAGGGAGCTTGCATAGAATGATCATTGCCTGCACGGGGGCAGGGAACTCGAAGCCAGCGTCTTTGAGATAAGCGAAATGGCTAAGCACCTTGGTGATAGCCGGAGCGGGATGGGAGCCAGTGGGAATGGTAGTCGCCAGGAGCTTGCTAAGCTCAGCGTAGGCAGAGCCGATACTGGGGGCACCGAAGTTCTTCTTCAGGTGGTCCCAGACGTCCTTAACGTTGTTGAGATTGGAGATGGCGACCTGGATCGAGGGGGCGAGGCGCAAGGTGATATTACCGAGCGCTCTCTCGGTGTTGTCGTCCCACTCCTTACGGTCATCGTGACCGGCAACGGGTTGCGTCGTCGAGTAAACGTACCATTGGCCTTGTGCCCGAAGGTAGGCCTGCATAGAGGTGTGCCACTGCTGCCAGTTGGAGCCAGTGAACACGGGAACCATCTTGTCAAGAGCGCTGGACATGGTGATATTCTGTTGGGAGTCAACAGAGTCAGCAAGTGAATGCGACAACGGACAAGCAAGAAAAGAAGAAACACCTGAGTGCTAGTGAAAGCACTTCTGTCAACAGCTAACTCATGACTAGGTCATGCCAGCGCAAGTCGTCAACGATGTTCGCCATGGTTGGCGCAAGTCATCGACGAACTTCGCCTATGGCAATACAGGTGCTCAACTAGGAGCTCACTGTCTGGCGCAAGTCATCGACCGACTTCGCCTTGTGGCTGTGCAGGGGCTCAGCTAGGAGCTCACTGTGGTCCACAGCGTCAAGCTAGTTTAAAGCGACGCTCAGGGAGCTGGAGCGCTGCCTGGTGCATTGCTGCACACAGTGCACTCACAGGGCTCATAACCTGTTGAAGCAATACCTATATATGTAGAGGAACTGCTACTCCAACTCACCTGTTGGGTGGAGTGCACAACCAGAGCTGGTAGCGGTAGCTGGTTAAGAGCTGTTATATTATATAAGCAGTGGACGCTGTTTATATACAACAAATAGTGTGACACGTGACGTGTGACATGTAACATCTACTCTAAAGAGGACTATTACTAAGTCTACACTAATATGGGTCGCAGTCTTGTGCGCACTTCATCGACGGTTTACGCCGGGTGCACGTGCGACTTCAACATCTCTTACCAAGCACTTAGTCATTTGTGCTTACAGGGCCACAGCCTCTCCTGTATATAAACCAGCAGCCAAAGGCTGCAAGGAAGTGTCTGCTTCCCCCTCAATAAAGCGACCACATTTACTCTCCCTCACTGTCTATAAGCTCTATCTTTGTCTTTGGACTTGTAGGTCACCGAGTGCTGACCTAAAGCTCCTATATTGCTGTTTATCAGATATATCTTGTATCTGATCATTTCTCTAGGCTCAAGCGCAGTCTAGCATCTCTGTCCACTCCATCCCATCACTGTCCATCGCATTCTTGAAGCAGGAATTGTCCCCTTGCTTCCCTGTTGTCCCATCACTGCTATTACCCCCCCATCATCAATCTATCATCACTCTTCAATCCCAGGGCTCTTCCTAACCACTGTGGTAGGCTGAAGAGGAGTCAATACCATCCCCAGTCGCATATAATCCCCATCAGAAGCCCTTCCCTTCCCTCCTGCATCCTGCCTGAAGGCGTGCAGCACATCCCCCTGAGGAGATTAAATACCAGAAATGCAAAGGAAGACCACCACTTGCATTTTGCTGTCATTTGGTGTTGGTTGTTGGTTGTTGGTTGTTCTGACCTCTTCCCTCACTTAGGCACACAGCGTGACGCAGGACTGACAAGGAGAACACACTGACCGAGAATGAGAGGGACTGAGGGAGCAGGCTGGGAAGATATGTACCAGGCAGTACACAGGAGCTCAGGGAGAGGCTTTCCCAAGAGCAGGATGTAGTTGAGGTCTGCTGAAATAGTGGAGAAATGTTCCAGAGAAAATGCAGACTCCCTAGTGAGTGATGAAGTGGGTGTCTGGATTGCAGGTGGAATATCTCCATGGAAAATAAACAGATTTACATCAGAACTTGACAGGCAGATAGACCATGATCTAGGCTCCATGATGGTATAGTCATGTGCCTGATAGCTTCAAAAACGGCAGAGCTATTCAAAATATTGGAATGCTGGCACTGGGCACCTAAATGTGACATTTGGGCACTAAAAATGATTCTTTCATTTCTCAATTGTTTGTTCTGCTTATTTGGTTGTTCTGGTATGGGAGTTGGACTGCAATAGGTTGCATTCCTCTCTTATACTGAAATGGTCATTTTATATATATAGAATTATAGTGCTTCAGGATGAGCCACCCCATTTTGCACTCCACTGACTATGATAAATGTATATAAGGCCCCTGTGGCCTGCCATCTCCCCTGATGCACGAATGCCCCACCGGCCAGGACTGTAAGGTCCCCCAGTGGTCCGCCGCGTTCCCTCCACATGTTTTAGTCGTGCCGCCATGACGTGGGGTGGAGGAGAGGATGGTTTGATTGTTTGATCTGTCCATAATTCTGTACGAACACGGTCCCGGCCAATCAGTAATGATACGGCGAAACCAAGAGAGTGTCAAGGGTACTATGCTGCGTCCTTGTTTGTGACCCTTGGGGTCGACTTCCACGGGGCTCTGACGACCGGTGTGAGTCAAAGTGTGGATTTGGGTCGGAGTAATAACCCAAACACAACACCAACAAAGGACTACGAAAAAGTGCGAGTGGTGGTTTACCTCCGCGGTGTCCAGAGAGGATGTGCTGAGGAGGGGGGAAGGGGATCTACACCAACAGGGTGATGCAGACAATGATGCAGGATACTCCTGGGGTACAGGAGCAATAGATGATGAAGGGGATAGGGGTCTGGACTCTTCCTAAAGCCTAGGAAGTGTCAAAGCGGGGATTGGGTTGACTGAGACTGAAACAGTGATACTACACCTAGAGATTGGTGCAGCAAAGGGGCAGAGATGCCTCTGATGTCCAGAGGCGAGGAAGATAGACTGGTATGAAGCCTAGACTCCGCTTGAGCCTAGTAAAAAGAATAGATCTTGAATAACTTGGATAAACTTGACAATATTGAGCCTTTAGACCTTCACTGAAGCCTACAAGGACTCAAAGACTGAAGGGATACTGATTGAGAGAGTCTGAGAGAGGGATAATTTCGTGCAATTGGGTCCTCTTTCACTGGGCTGAGCCCAGGGGTTTAAATACATGGGGGGGCACAGCATTAAAGTACAAAAAAAGAAGGGAGTAAGCAGAATTTGTCAAGGATTGGTAAGGGATTGGTAAGAGCTTTGTAAGGGGTTTGTAAGTGATCAGTAAGCAAGGGATAAGCAGGAATGAGTAAGCATAGGAAGCATGAATAAGCTGCTGAGTAAAGGAATGAGTAAGCTGCATGACAAGATTGATTGGTAAGGGAGTGAGTCATCAGCTGAGTAATATACCAAAAATGTGAAAGGGATAGAGTAATACTGATGACAAGAGAGCATCAGTAAGCAAGGGATGAGTCACTGCACAGCAGAAGGAGTCATTGATGCACAGCCTAAGAAGTTTGATGGGGGGCTGTGTACCATCAGGAATTTGATGGGACAACAATGGGGAAGATCTGAGATTAATAGGGGGATTGATCCCAGACAAAACAGCCACAAGAAGGGTACCAGGGGTCCAGAGGTCTTTTTGGGGGGTCAGCATACACTAAGGTATAGTGCATGTGTTCTAGCGCCGCTGAAGCGCAACCATGGGCTCCCTTGACGAGCTCTCTTCTGGGAAAGAACGAGAGAGGGTTCTTCCTAGTAGCACTATA
Organism: Scleroderma bovista; assembly: GCA_037178675.1. Taxonomy (NCBI): domain Eukaryota; kingdom Fungi; phylum Basidiomycota; class Agaricomycetes; order Boletales; family Sclerodermataceae; genus Scleroderma; species Scleroderma bovista. The sequence continues at coordinate 28,628 of JAYMGJ010000228.1, forward strand.
AAGTGGGGGAATAACTGTCATTATGCTGGGGGACGTTGTCTGAAAGTAGGGAAGTGGATAGAGTATTGAATTCAATGCATCCAGGGAAGCGAGACGAACGACAGAGGAAGATGGACATGGCAAGTATCTGGGAGGAAGGGACCATAGGCTGAGGGCTCAGGGGACACAGAGACGACCAGAGAAGACTTCTCAAGCTTGACAATAGACCTAAGATGACCAAAGTACGTCCTTGATGCAGGACTGACAAGGAGAACGTGCTGACCAAGAACGAGAGGGACTGAGGGAGCAGGCTGGGAAGATATGTGCCAGGCAGTGCACAGGAACTCTGGGAGAGGCTGTCCTAAGAGCAGGACATAGTGGAGATCTGCAGCAATAGCGGAGAAATGATCCAGAGAAAATACAGACTCCATAGTGAGCGATGAAGCAAATGTCTTGATTGCGGGGGGAATATCTCCATGGGAAATGAACAGATTTGCGTCGGAACTTGACAGGCAGATAGACCACGTTCTAGGCTCTCTGACGGTATAGTCACGTGCCTGATAGCTTCAGAAACAATGGAGCTATTCAAAATATCGGAATGCCAGCACTGGGCGCCTAAAAATGACACTTGGGCGCTAAAAATCATTTCTTCTCTTTCTCCTTCATTTCTCCATCAATTCTTCGGCTTCTTTGATCGTTCTGGCATGGGAGTTGGACTGCAGACATGTGCATTCCTTTCTCATACCACAATTGTTGTTATTCCTTCAGTTTCTTCTACTTCTTGGCGGTCCTTGTGCGATAGATGGCTACGATGAGGGTCTGTCGTGCTTATCCTTTGCATAAGGATCATTCGATATAGGCGTTATCTTCCATGTTCACTGTACCAAACCTGTTTGGTGCATGACACCGGGTGTCTGTCAATGCCATTTTGGCTGTGCGGAGGTGTGAGGGCACAGTGGTACATTGGTCTTGATGCAGATTTCCGCTTCCCTCTTGGGTGGGTTGGGATTTTGAGCTTAAGACGTGTTGCGTCTTTGAGCATGGCGTGGGTTGTGAACCCCATTTTTTCTTCGTCGTGCCTTCCTGCTTGTGCGTTCTCTTCTGTTGTTGTCCTTTGGTAGTAATACTCTAGTAGTCGTGTTACGGGGTATTTCTGTGTGGTCTGCATTAGAGTGGAGTGACTATGGAGAGGATATCACCGGGGGCAGGGTTTATGCTTTGTGTTTGGCATGTTGCGCGTTGCGTGTTGAGTGTTGTTTCAAGGTGAATCGGGTGTGATCTGCATGATCAACGTGTTCAGCCTTTGCTACTTTGTGGGATAGGAATGTCACCAAAGGTGGGGTGCAGGCGTTTGGTGCTGTCAATGAATCTGAAGAGTGCCTGTTGGGCAGACTTTGCTGATAATAGGTGCGATGTTGAGAGCGCGTTGTGTCCTATTTTCTGTTGGAGTATGTGCCTTTCCCTGGCATATCTGGGGCAATCAAATAGGAGGTGGTGGACGGTCTCTACATGATTGCCTTTGCATTGAAGGCAGGATTGGGAAGCGCTCTTCTTGATCCGGTGTAGATGTTTGTTGAGCGGGATGTCGCCTGTGCATAGTTGGACATATATCGCCGGGTGTTTCTTCTTGAGGCGGCCTGCAAGTTTCATAAAGGATCTTGTCGTTTGGTTAGGATCTAATGCGTTGATGTGGGGGTGTCGGGGGGATGCCATCCACTCCTCCTGCCATCTTTTTTGAAGGCGGTCTTCGTTTGCTTGTTTCATTGCAGAAATGCTGAGCGAGAGGTGTTTCCTTAGTGATTTGGGGAGTTCGCGTCGGGGGCTGACCATGTCACTTCTGAGTGCAGCTAGTTTAGCTTCTCTGTCAGCTAGTTCGTTACCTTCGATGTCAGCATGTCCGGCTATCCAGTTCAGGTTGATGGACATGTGGTCAAGGTCTTTTCTTTCATGTAGGTGTCATACCAGATTTCTGAATCGGAATAGCAAGTAGTGTCCAGGTTTGGCTGTGGGATGCGCGCCTGATCTGATTACTGCTTGATTGTCTGTGAATATGGTGGCTGGGAAGGTGGCTTCGTTTCTGGAGAGAAGAAGCTGCGTGGCTAGTATTAGTCCCACTGCTTCGGCCTCGAACACTGTGTGTTCAGTATCATTACCCAGGTGGTATCGGAATGTTGCTACATGGTTGAAATTGATGTACAGTGAGGCTGCTGCTCTGACTTTGCCATTTGTGCTCGAGCCATCTGTGAAGATCATGGTGTGGTTGTTACACCGGTGGAAGTCCGCAACTGCTTCCTCTTTTGATCCTGCGATGGACGTTGTGAAGGGTGTACGAGAGTTGGGGTGGTCAGGACAAGGGTGAATTGTTTCCGTCGTTCTTGGGTTCACCGCTAGATTCTGTACTAGGTAGTGCAGGGCTGACTTGTGGCGTTTTACTGATCCCCGCTTCGCTATATGAGTCACTATGGGATTGAGTGGATGGTGGCTGGGAAGGGATGATATGCATATTAAAGAGTTGTAGAGAGTGCGTTGTATGAGTAACGGCCCTGGAGGTAGATTAGCGTGTATCTCCAGTGAGTCAGATGGAGAGGATCTCATGGCTCCTGTTATTGCAAGCAGTGCTGTCTGCTGTGTTTGGGCTATCCTTTTCGCCGTCCCTATGGAGCCTCTCAGGGGGGTGTTGAATTCCAAATTGTATGTTGGATGGAGCCAAATGCTTGCTGCATAGAGGGTGCGGGGTATTACCACCGTTTGGTATAGCTGGCAGGTGAGTTTGGTGGGGACTCCTTGTGATGTTCTGGTTAGGTGTTGAAGGAGCATGGCATATTGGGCGCCCTTTGCAATGGCATATGCCATGTGCTCACACCATCTTAGTTCCTGATCGAGTATGACTCCGAGGAATTTGTGGGTGGGAGTCGGGTTTATTGTATCTCCTCTCACCACTAGCGGTGGGCGTTCCTTGAGCCTGTTCAGAGTGAAGTCTATCAGCGCGAATTTGCTAGGTGTGAAACGAGAATTATGTTGGTCCGACCACTCAAAGCCACCTCCGCTTCTTTCCAACATGTCCCAGAGTATTTCATGTGTTTCTTGAAAGGTCTTGCCGATAGCTAGGAAGGCTGTGTCGTCTACGAAGGCTAGTGTGAGTTCATGTTTACCTTTGGCTACTCTGACGAGGTTGGAGTCATAGATGATATATAGAATCATGGAGAGAGGGTCGCCTTGGCCTACTCCATTTGTTATGTTGAACCATTCCGACGTGTAGTTGTCGAAGCATAGTTTCGTTCTCCTCCCCTTAGCATCCTTTCTGTGAAGCCTACGATTTCAGGGGGTAGTCTGTGTCACTTCATGTTGTGGATTAGTCGGTCAGTGACTGCGTTAGGGAAGGCTCCTTCAATGTCGAGGAATAGTGCTGAGACAACTTTCTTTTGTCTCCACGCGTGCCATATGGTGTTCTCCAGGAGGTGTAGTGAGTCTTTGGTTGAGCATCCTGGTCTACTGCCAAAGTGGGTGGTTGGGAGGAGGTTGTTAGACTCCAGGATGAAGGGTGTTCAATCTGCTATTATGGCTGAGAGTAGCTTTGCTGTGGTGTTCAGGAGAGCGATGGGACAGTATGCTTTTGGCTGCGAGTAGTCGGGCTTGCCAGGTTTTCGGAGGATTACCGTGATGGATTCGCGCCATGGGTTGTAGTAAGTGCGTAGGTTGACTGCTGCGTTGAAGAGTGGTAGGAGGTAGTCAATCAGGATTTGGCATCGTTGCAGGGCTTTGTACGGGCTGAGGTTGTTGATGGCTCGAATTAGTTGGTCCCTTGTGATTTCGGTCCATTTTTCTGCTGGTTCTGGGTAAAGGTAGTCAGCGGGCACTGTGGTCATGCCTGGAGGGGGAGGAAACAAAGCCTGGGCGAGGATCTCGCTCTTTTCTTCGTTGGTTGTCGCTTGGATGGTTTGCCCTTCCGGATTCACCTTTTGCAGGGTGGGGATCCTGGTTTTGCCTCTGTTGCCTCCTGGGTTGGATATGTACTTGTGGGCTATCCATATGTCTGTGCCGGCCATGTCATTGAGCCAGTCTTTCCAGTGGTCTTCTTTTGTTTTCTGTATCTCCTTGCTTAGGGTGTTCTCCTTCTCGCGTACTTGGGCGTGAACCGCATGTTCTGGGAGTGCCCTATACTTGTATGCCGTTTTGCGTAGTTCCTTGAGTTTGTCAGTTACCTTTGTTAGGTCCTTTGTCCACCATCTTTTTGTGTGAGGGTGAGGCCGGGATTTGGGGACTGTTGTCTCTATTACGTGCCAGAGTGTTTCATCGAAGTTGCGTGCGGCTAGTTGAAATTCTGTGCAGGTTTCTAGTATCCGGGGTAGGCCTACTAGATTAGTCAGTGTGTCATTCAATGAGGTGCGAAACTTGTCCCAGTCCATGCTGCGATAGTTCCATGTGGGGTCTTCAGAGGAAGCTGGGGTCGACAAATCAAGCGTTGTTAGTATAGGGATGTGGTCCGTCTTTGGGCCTCGTTCCTCTGGGGCCATTTTGCAGGACACGATGAAACCACCAGTGTGTTCTGTGCAGAACACGTTGTCTGGGCATGTCCAGTTGGGTGTGCTCATTGATTGCAGCGTCAGTATGCCTTTCGGGAGGGCCTGGACCATTCCATAGTCAGCTACTAGTTTCAGTAGTTTCCCTGATGCCTCCATTGCCACTGTTGTGAACAGGTGGTTGTTATGGTCCTCGTCCCATAGGGGATGATGTCTGTTGAAATCGCCTATCCACAGCATGTGGTCTTCTTCGGTTGGATGCAGTTCCCATACACTGGTGCTCATGAATTGTCCCAGTTCTTCAACCATTTCATCGTGGTTGTGGTTGTTGTAGACGTTGATTACCGTGCAGCACCCTCCTGACGTGTTGAATTGGACTACTACCACATCTCTTGACAGGAAGGGGACCTGTCTCCAAGCGTTAGTACTGATTTTAGAGTTTACCAACATTACCGCTCTGGGTTTTTCTCTGTGGGTGAACTTGCGGGTTGGGTATACTACCCTCCAGTGGGAGTTGGCTCTGGTGTTACTCAGTGAGTTCAGCGCTGGTTCCTGCAGGATATCCCATTTGTCTGAGATTGGGCTGTTGAGAAGTGTTAGTTGAGCTGTATGAGACGTGTTCAGGTTTTGCTGCCAGATGCGGATGAGGGGTATTGGGGGGTGTTCCATTTGTGCGTTTATAGAAGGAGGGTAGGAGGAGATGAGGGGGATGGTATTGTTTGCTGTGTGGACTCTTCATGACGGGTGTGGGGGGTGGTTGGGAGGTTTCCAGGGAAGTGGAGCGGGGATAGGGACGGGAATGGGTCTGGGTGTGTTCTCGAAGGGATCTTGGGTGCTTGTGGTGTTTCGGGGTTGTCATCGCTGCTGCTAGTGGGTACTAGGGGGGGAGAGGGGAGAAGGGTGCTAGGCAGTGGAGTAGGTCTGGGGTGGGTGGGGGTTCGGTTCTGATTGTTACATCCGAGTGGGACAAGCATCCTTCCATTGACCACTGGTGCGTCTAGGTGTTTGCTGTGTTTCTTTGCCTGTCTCTCAACCATCCAGTCTAGGGTCCATTGTTGAACAGAGGTGTCGTCGGGCTGATGCGCCTCTGCTGGGTGGGGTTGGGAGGGGATGATGGGGCCTGATGGTTTGGGCGGGAGTGCAACCTATGTCCATGGTTCTTCAGTCGGGAAGTAGGGCATTGAATTTTCTGGGGTGCGGGCGTTGAGCACTTTGAGTTGGGATTTGTATTCTGGGCATTCTTTATCAGTGCTGCTATGTGAGGGAGACCTGCAGTTGACACAGTAGAACGTGCAATATGAGTTGCAGCTGGTGTGACGATGCTCTCCTCCGCAGGTGCCACATGTGTCTTTCTCTTCTGTGCAGTTTTTTGTCATGTGGCCCCAGCATTGGCACTTGAGGCATTGTAGGGGTTCCCTCTTGTCCTTGAGAGGTTGGAGTTTTCCTAGGTCGTAGTACATACCTCCCTCAATAAGTTTATTTGCTGCTTTGGGGTCATTTAGAGACATTAGTGTGTGGGCCACACCTTGGTTTCTCTTGCGACTTCAGGGGTCCTTGATCCACTTCAAGTGGGTGATGGAATTTCTGGGGATGTCGTTGGTTTGCTCTATCTCACATAGAGTGGATTTATTGTCCACTTTAGTCGTGATTGGCACAAAGGGGATTAAGAGGTTGTACATTCTGTCCTTGATGCGTACGTTGCCTCCGAGGCTTTCTGTTAGAATTAGTTTCCTGATCGGGTCTCTTACCCATCTTGCTGCTTCTGCCGATGCCATTTCAATTAAATAGCCTCCATTTCTCAGGTGGATAAAGGCCTTCATTTGAAGGGAGAGTCCTCCACAGTCTTGTAGGTTTGTGAGCGCTTTCTGGATTAGGTTGACTACTTCGTTACGTGGGGTGTCTCCGTTGAGTGTGGGATGGTCCGGATCTATGTCCAGTAGGATTTGCCTCTCTTTGATAGCCACATTTGCTCTGGTGTTGTCGGAGCACAAGGGGGGTTCTTGTGCTGTTGGTTTAGCCTGGCAATGGTTCGTTAATAGAGCGTCCCTGTATGGGGTGTTGGGGGAGGGGTTGTCCTGCTGGTGGTGTGGGGTGGGGTGAGCGGGGATGGTGTTGGGTGCAGGAGGAGGGGGGAGGGTAGAGATGGTGTTTTTGATCTGAGTGGGGATGTCAATTAATTTGTCCGCTGAGTTGTCAACGAATTGTGCAACGCTGTGCAGTTCATCTCTTGCTTCATCGATTGTCCTTGCTAAGACATCTGCGGAGGTCTTGTTGGTCTCGGTTGACTTGCAGATGTCCTCTATGCAGGCCGTCAGGGATTTGATTTGGGCACCAAGGTTGACGGGTGGAGAGTCGAGTTGGGTAGGGGTGATGGGTTCCTGGAGGGTCATTGTAATGGGAATAGCATCCATGAGTATGGCAACAGAGCGTATTGCGTCTGCTATTACTGCCGTAATTCCTGGGGCTGAGCATGCTATGTTGAGAAGTGCCAAACTAAGGGATGGATGGTTGGGGTCCTGGTCTGCAAGGAGGAGGTAACATTCTATCAGGTGTTTCCTTGCTTGTGTTGCAGTAGTTATGGACAAGGATGGGGTAGGGTGGTTGAGTAGTTGTTCTTTTGTTTTACCAGTCATTAGTTTGCCGTACGTTGTGGTTTGCCTTCTAGTGCTGACAGTGGTACATGGCAGAGGAATGGTTGATGGGGCGGGGGGAGGATCGCAAATTGGCCCACTTTCGCCCATGATAGATGTGATTGTAGGAGTTTGGCAAGCAAGTCTATTGAGGATGTGAAACAGGGTGGAGATGGGTGGGTTGAAGGTGGGGGATATCTATAGCTGGTTAAGCTTTCTTGGGTCTTACTTGTGCTAGGAGGCGGAAGTATGTGCTTCAGTAGTCTAAAGCTGTATAACTGCGTCTCTTTGATGTTGGACTGAGTGTCGACGGGCTCTGCTCTGCAGTGGTGCTGTCCAAATTTTTGGGTCTTACTTGGGGTGCCACGTGGAGTGAAGTCAAGAAGCGGCTGAAATGGTCATTAATCATTGGATTCTTCTGCTTCTTGGCGATTCTCATGTGAGGGATGACTGTCAGCCATCGGCATTCATCTCTTGCTCCAAAATAGTCATTCTTGTCCGATAGATGACTATGACAAGCTTGTATTCATCCTTCACATAAGGATAGTCTTGACTTTGCATGATATGGATAGTGAGGGTTGTCTGTATCCCTCAAGTCAGGTAAATCTTTCAACAGATCTTGGGTGTGTTCTTCATGTTAGTTTCATCAGCTAACTTTCTCCATGTCCACAGTACCAAACATATTTGGTGTGTGACAGTGAATAGGTACAGTAGACACATTGCATGTGTAGGAAGTGGAGTGCAATATGGGGATGATTCCCTGAGTCACTATAATACCTATTGAAAAAAAAAATGCAAAATGAGAGTATTCATTGCCCAGAAATCGCA
>JAYMGJ010000229.1:0-32997 GCA_037178675.1 Scleroderma bovista
CACCATCAGAAAGGCCCAGGCCCGGCGCCAAGCGTGGGTTGTAGATAAGTTGGCATGCCCACTCATGTCCATAAGCGTGCATTGCCGTGGTGGTGAATCGGAGCCGTGCAGCAACTTGCTTTGGAAGAATATTATACTCAAGAGGAAATTGATTGTCAAAAATGTGTTAGAACACTTCTAAAACACTCACCAGTGAAATTGACCTATCTAGGACGCACCCCACATCATACAAGCCAACCACTGTGGCCTGCAAAGGTAATAGCGCAAAGAGATGGGTGAGGAGCGCCACGGCATACTTCTGCTGTTCGCCGGGGGAGTCGATATTAGCAAAGAAGAGGGGAATATCATGGCGACAAATAAGCGCCATGACACCCGTGTCGTCGAAGCTGTCCATTGAGGCCTTCTGCTTTTTTCCATCAGCGGCTTCGTAGGATGACTCGCAAGAATCAATAGCTTCATCGGGCACAAGGGCCTTGCATGCCTTCGGCGGTGTCTTCCGTTGTTTCTCAATATGGGTGCCGATCGCATCCACTTGACATTTTGGGAGAAAATACGCTGGATCATAGAAGGGAGGACTGTCGCCGGCAGATCGGCGATGATGATGATGGAAGTTGCCATCCATGGCAACGTGAATGTCACCACCATCGGAAAGAGGCCTACCAAAGGTTGTGCCTGCAAAGCATGCGGGACAGCGCTGGACCAGAATAGGCGCACAGCATCCCGAGGACAACAATGAATTGGAGGGGGGAGTGTCGAGATCAGAGGCAGAGGTAAGCGTGGAAGAGTTGTATTTCAAGGGGGTCATCGGATACGAGAAGCTTGACTTGACCGAGGGTGATGTCTGATTTCGTGTACAAGGTATTGGAGTGCTGGGAGTAACTTGAGGAAGTTTGGAGGCCTTGACTCGCTCACGACATATTTGAAGGGAGGCTTTGATCCTCCGCTCGACTTCCACATGGAGTACGTCAAACCACTGTATGGAAAATCCGAGACCGCGTCGGAAGGGCTCGTGTACAGTTTCGTTCTGTGATGCAGTTACACAGTAAATAATAGATGTGTGAATGCAAAAACGTACATGTTTATTGACCATGCGGAAACCTCGCCGAACATAGTGACTATGTAAAGCCGAAGCGAGGGCGTTGATAGCATCACACGACCGCTCAAAGAGTGAACAATAGAACGCAAGTAAGTTGATAGAGACAGCCATGCGGGGTTGAGAGGGCGCAGTGGGGAATAGGCCAGCATGGACAAGGACTTGGGCGACCGTGGAGCATTTGCAGCTCACAACTTCAGTGGTGACAAAATCTGCAGGCAGTCAGATTCTGCGCTATGATAAGTAAACACTCATGGTCGAATAGCAGACATAGGATTTTAACTACCTTCCGCTCACAGTCATTCTGTTTGCACAGTGAGATGGATGGTGAGCAAGGTGGGAGCGGTTTTCCTAGCGTTCTAGACGTGTAGTTTAGGAATGGCAAGACGAGAGTGGGGATAAGGGATTTCCAGCTGTTGTACAGACGTTCAGCGGGTGGATCAGGAATGATATGCCGGTTTGACGTGGTTGGCTGAGTTCCACAGATATCCTGCTCACCATCCTGCATATATGGTCAGTGTCGCTCGGTACGTACTCTTCATCCATCACAAAATCATCCATGTTAGTTCTGGTCTTGTCCCTGGAACGCCTCGGGCTCTCAAAATGTCGTCCAAGGCTGTGCGTCACTAGCTGAGCTCGACGAGTGCCTGGTTTTGGATGCATGAGTATCACAGTGCAAAAGTAAAATGTGCGGGTTTACCTGCGGTCTGCCCACCATGTGCATCATGTCATGTTACTTAAGCCGTATTAGAGGATGTGGATAAGGATATGAAGAGGTACTTACGGGCTGCAGACGAGGCAGAAAAAAGCCCCCAAGAGGGGAAAAGGAGGGCTGTAGGCAGGTCAGAGGGTGGGAACAAGGAGGAGAGGAAGAGGCACTTACGAGCTGCGGAGGAGGCTGAGAAAAGGTGCCCATGAGGCGCAAATGAGGCTGCAGTCACCCAAGGGAACTGTCCCAATTAGGACATCCCAAGATGTTGGGTCTGAGAGACGTATTACTGCCTACAACGGAAATCGGTCTGTAAGACGTCTATTGGTGCCAAAAAGAGGTGCCTGAGGTGGTAGCAGCCAACCGTGAGGTGACGTTGGAGACTTGCCTGGAACTCTATGACAAATTCTATCTGAACAATTTTTCAGATAAAGAATGGCATTATATGATACATCGTGACTATGTAGCTTGATACTCTATGCCGTGGATTAGCTAGACAATTACTACAATTCACAATGATTTTTGAGGTTGATAAACATGTGAACTAATACTAGGCTAACAAGGTATGTAGTAGTAAGATCTAGCAAGACCATGGCAGGATCGCCAGATCTGTAGCTGTCGTATGTGTCACGTAAGCCAAGCACGCTTGGTCACACTGAAGCGACCATAGGCGAGAAGTTGGGTGGTTCACAGATGTAGTACAGTGTTGGATGCTCAAAATAGGCAATTCAGCTATAAGCAACAATAAAATTGTATCTACACTTCCATTAATCAACAAGTTGGTGTTTTAACTGCATAGATGTACTGTAGTGCATTATAACTAAAGGACTATCTGATTAGAATTTCAAAATTCAAACATCTGAGTGGGGACCTCCCACAAAAGTGAAATTAAAACGGAGGATATCGGAGTTACCATATATGGATGGCAGAGCTTTCAAATTTAGACTCAGCAGTGCCAGTGATTGAATCTCCACCTTCAATTGAGCATGATATCAATGCTCATCATCGGCGCAGGTCCACAGCGGCGATGGGACTTATATTTCTTTACTGCATATTCCGCTTGTCGTGCATTGAGCCCCCGCCTGTTAAAAGTAAGATCGAGTCCGATAAATGATATGTTACACACCTGTAAGCATCCATGTAGCGCCAACTTTTGCGAAAGAAAGCACGGATTGTTTTCACGGGGCAGTCATCAAGAATTTCTGGGACAAGACGCTTCGCGGTGGGAAAGGTACCATCAGAGGCAATGCGGAAACCTGTGGTAATTGCAGTCGCCTCAGTAAGCAGTAATGTATGTTTGCATTTGTTCGACACTCACGCGCTTTTATCCAGCCCCAGTACATCTCGATCGGATTAAGTTCGCAATGGAACTTAGGGAGAAACCAGCACCTATGGCCTGCATCCTCAATTATACTCTGGATAAGTGGCTTCTCTTCTTTAAAATCGCGCTGATTTGCAAGCATTTTGTGCATGCAGCAGTCCGTCCTCAAAGATTCCTGCACAATGTTCAATTGACCCTCTGGCAGTTCGTCCCCACCTTGCATTGATGCCTGTGCTTCACAGTGGAGCTGCTCCTGTGCTTCGCGCGACAGTTTACAAGTCTGGCATTCCCCAACCGCTCTACCGCCATTTGCCGCTTGCAGTGCGGACATCAGGCCACGTTCCTCCAAAACGCGTTGCATTCCTTTTGCTTTGCCATGCAATGCAAAATCGGGGTGATCAGGTGGGAGATCTGATGGATAGACCATGGCCTGTGGCTTGCCACGGAGCGCAGGATTTGGGTTATCCATTGGGATGTAGGTATCCCACATCAGTCGTTGCTTCCGGCCTGGTCCAACATTCATCTCCTTTGCATTTAGGGCGTCTTTTGCGAATGCACCATGTGCAGATGACTGATCAAAAACGAACTCGGCAATGGCACCTGGGTACATCCGTTCGAAAATTGGTATTGCATGTTTGACCTGATGGGGTCCAACAAGGTTGGTTAAAAATTTCATCGGGAATGCAGAGATCAACTAACCTGTTCAACAAGCTTATCATTCGTCCAAAATCCATCGTGATTCTTCCCTGGATATATAATTTTACGAGCATTCGTAAATTTAAGTTGATTGGCCACAGGTAATGTGCTGTTTGCATGGATCTGACTTTCTGACAGTGCGAGTCGTCCAGTCTCCTCAACAATGAAATCGGAAACATGGATTGCACGCCCTTGACCTTTTTTCCTCAAGGGCATTTTTCCATTTTGCACGTACACACAACGACGAAGGTCGTTTGCATGAACGATAGATTCATCATGCATTATTGGTACGTGAAGTCGTTCACCTGGTCCGAGTGTGGGCTCGACAGGCTCGAGCCCATCATCTGTGTATGTCCGCCGCAACCTATTAACCTTACATTAATGAACAGTTCATGCAGGCATGCAGAACATACCTTTCATATGCACCGAAGTTCACCAAGAATTCACTACGTGATGCAACAACATCTTCCCGCTCATGTCCATCCACATATACACCTTTTTTCACCTCCTTCAGCTCATATCCAAGTTTTGCTAACCATCGGCATGCTGTTTTTTCTGATATTTTGTGCCCTCCAGAGTCAAGACCCAGTGCCGGTAAGATAACAGTGTTCACCTGCTTTGCAAGAAGCACTGGGGTGATCTGGCAACAATCATGTGATGTGAGCACAGTTATTTGAGCAAGTGATTTACTTACCTCTCCGTCACGAAGGACTGTTAAGTATCGGCGAATTGCTTGTGCGATCCGCTCATTATTCAAGAGAGATGGATGTGCGTGATGCTTGCCGACATTTGTAGGAGGCAAAGTCTGAAAACGTGCAACATATCTGTACAGTGCACGTATCTTCCGAGCCATGTATGGCCCTTTTCCAATGGAAACAGCAATGGTATGGCTAGCTTTGATCATCGGAGCTTTGATTCGTGGGTTTCGTTTATACCGTTCCCAGAGCTCAATGAACTGTTTGAGAGAGTTCAGATGGAACAACGAGGTAAATGATTTATATTTCCTGGCATCAACAGTGAGTTTTTTGACTGTTTCGAGAACTGAGATTGACTCCATGATATCATTATCGTCCTCTGTAGTGTCCAAAAAAATGGTTGGTGCAAGATTGTCTGCCTCTAATGTGTCTGCAACAGCAGAGTCAGATGTGGCATCTGCAGGTGGCGGATTAGGGGGTAGGGAATCAAAGCTCTGAGTTGCCAGTTGGCTGGGAATGAGCTGGGGATCGTCAGGGGGGGTGACATCTGCAACGGGTGGTGTGATGACAGGTGAAGGTGTGCGGATATGGCCTGCACTGCGTGCTTTGGTCTTGTTAATCGTTCTGGATCCGGGAGTGAAAAACGAAGTAATTTTATGGTTGTTCTGTGCAGCACGTTGTAAATCTCGTTTCTGCAGGTAGGTTGTTGTCTTTCCAGCTCCTGTATAGGTGGGCATTGCTCTCGCCGTCTTCAGTGGTTTCGTAGGTTTGTTACCCTGCAAGAAAGGTGACTTCAATATGCAAGGTCTGTGATTGCCTGATGGTCTTGAGACTTACAGAGCTCATTATATTGGCCCAGAATGTGCGTGCAGATACTGCAGCTTCATAAGCACATTGCTCTGCATAATCTGGAGCATCGTCTTCAGCCTCAAGATCCATCCCCAAGTTTATCCTCTTCTCGCCTGTACAAACAATGTCATCAGCAGGCAACTCTTCAGCATGGTCTGTCAATTCCTCTGGCAAATTAAAATCAAAGAAGTTGAATGACATCCCGTCAACAGTTGAATGGTCAGAGTCTGTTGTTTCCGACTCATCTTGACCATCTAATTGATAGTCTGGGTCCACAGCAATGTCCAATAGGTCTTGCACCAAACCATTGTCGAAATATTTTATCCCAGAGGCTCGCTGCTGCTTTGCCTGCTTCTGTCGTTTCGTCGGAGGAGGCATGTGGTTGGAATACCTTACATGTCTTAGTCTCATTTACAAAAGTGAATGATTACATAATCACAGGCATTTTTCGAAAATGCAGATTTACGCTAATTAGACCCATATTTCCTATCAAAATTCTAATTCGAAGCATCTGAGAGCCAAATCCAACCCTGCCGAGAGGTGCTGTGTTTATGTGTCCAACACTGTAGGAGCTGCTATTTGTAATTGCCTCAGTGACACCCCCCCCTGTCCGATCGATATACGGCAGCGCCACCGTCGCGGAGCCCACGGTGACGGAAAGGCAACGGCAGTGACAGCGCTGTGACAGTGATGTCATTGCCCATCCCGGGCACGGCGCAGCCTTCCATATATGGTACTTTACACGCACCGCCACTGCGAATTTTTCGAACTAAGTATACGGAATATACCTACCCACACAATACTCACAAGCCCAATTTCAACGACGCTATGCAGTGCGATAACAGCCACTTTTTTGACAGGCCAGGTCTTGGCCAACCATGCACCTCACCTTGCAGCAACACTGCTGCCAGGGTCGCCCGGCGCCATACAGCCAACAGGTCCTATATGAGGCCCCTCAGCCAGGAGCTCCACAGGTTCCCCTTCCCCACATACCAGCAGCAGCAGCACCAACGTTGAGTCGAGGATTTAAAACAGACGCGTGAGTGTCGTTCACTCGTTCTTACCCAAGAGGTCTCAAATAAAGTGAACCAACGCAGCCTTATCACTGACACAACTATCCGTGTACCATTTCGTCCGAGCACCTGTAAAGCACCTGTGTTTAATTTTTAGTGGTCGCCAATTCATTCAAAGGTGATGTGGATACCATTCCACATTTGTCAACCATAGTCTAAAGGAAACCAATGCATACAGACTTACAGTCGGGTACTAGCATGCGTCTCATCAACGTGAAAGCATTTATCGAAAGGGAGCAGACAATGAGCTGGGGAGGCCAAGTGGATCGTCGAAGAAGTGTCTTCAAGTTCCTCGAAGATGAAGCCATAGTCTACGCGATCTTATCTCATCGGTGGGTTGAACGCACAGAAGTCAAATATGAGGAGATAGACGAACTTGCAAGGATGACGAAAGAGGATAGCGATGAAGTGCGCCGACGTCCTGGCTACAAGAAGATCCTCAATAGCTGTAGGCAGGCTCAGAGTGACAGGTACGAGTGGTTGTGGGTCGACACTTGTTGCATAGACAAGCGAAGCAGTGCAGAGCTATCGGAGGCAATCAACTCTATGTACCGCTGGTATGAAAGCTCGGGCGTATGCTATGCGTACCTCGACGACGTCTTCGGCTCGGCCTTGAACGTGTCTCATACGGAGGGCAAGGGGGGCCATCTCACTCCCACCGGCTGGCCGGACTGGTTTTCACGTGGGTGGACCCTACAGGAGATGATAGCACCGAGCAATGTCCAGTTCTTCAATAGGCATTGGCAGTGTGTCGGCGACAAGAAGATGCATGCAGCTACCTTGGCGAGCATCACTGGAGTTCCACGGCATATATTGACGGATGGACTTTCCTCCCACCGGCCCTGCGTTGCTCAAATCATGTCGTGGGCTGCCAATCGGACGACGAAGCGAGTCGAGGACATGGCTTATTCTCTGATGGGTCTTCTGGACGTGAATATGCCACTGCTTTACGGCGAGGGAAAGAAGGCATTCCACCGTCTTCAGCTGGAGGTCATCCGGACGTCGAACGACCACAGCGTCTTTGCGTGGGCCTACACCAGCAAAAATCGGCGGACTGACAGTATACTCGCTGACGATCCGAGTTTCTTCCGGGGTTGTGATGAAATGGTGCTGATGGATGCCCACGAATTCATTGAACACCTCAAGGGTCGCATCCGGCAAGGAGAGCTGCGTTCGATCGACGAAGACCACTTTGGCACATTCCCTGTCACCAATCGTGGCATCCAAATCTGGCTACCCCTCACTCCCTATGTCGGCTCTCGCTCAGTCTTCCAAGCCTGGCTGCCCTGTCGCCTTTTTCCATCGGCTCCACCAGTGGCCATCAAGTTGGCTTTGTGGAAATCAAATTACTACAGATATCCTGGATCGCTATATGGTGGAATACCTGTCGAGCAAACTTTCCAGGTTCGCCAAGTCTATCTCAGATACCAATACACCCCGCATCGCGATGCCACGTTCGAAATTGATGACATTGCAACCATCGAGAATAACTTCACCTACTGCGGCACATACCCACTCCCAAGAACAGGAAACACGCTTACGCTAACCATCACCAATCCTTTTCGCGTCTCTGTCTATTATGATAATCGAGCTAAATGTCGCTTCGCAGTGGGCTTTGGTCATTCCTTCGGCCAGGATTGGATACATCTCATTTGCGAGGAACCTGCCAATACACATAACGATCCTTCATGGGAGGATTATGCCAGAAGAGAATACGAGCAAATGCTGGTCAGAGGGCCAGAGCATGCCCGATCTATGTTTGAGGCGCGTTCTCGTGGCTGTGGACACCTTGGTCGTGTCTGCATCATACAGACTCACCTCTTTCAATCAATCTGGACTGTGCAGACCTCCTGCACTGTGTGGGAGAATACGAGGAGTTGTGGAGTTAGGATTGAGGTATTTCAACGGTATCCTGGTTTCGGTAACGTATTAGGTAGATGGAGAGGTTTCGATGTCGAGGTGGGTGGATTGTTCCTTGTGTACCATAGTTTCATTGATGTTAATACCGCCATAGGGAACCAGAGATCCCAATCATGACATGCGGGGTCTCATGATACACGGCAATCAGTTACGGACTTCGCATATGCTACTCGTAGATGGGGTCCTCATGAAACTCTTGCCAGCACCAGTTGGGGTAAGGGTAAGTATATGGTCCTTTCATCACTCCGAGTCTCATGAGAACAGCTGGGGGACTATGGTAACTTGATGAACTCCGAGAACTTCTACTGCGAAGGGAACATCTTTGATGACCTCAGGTTCCTCTCTTTGAATGCGGAATTTCCCCCATTATTGCATCAAATAGAGCCAAGGCACGACAGAGACTATGTGACCAGCAGCTATGGTCATCCGCTCACTCTATACCAACCACTTGGCCTGTCACTTCAAAACAGCTACTATTTCAACTCAGTGTTGGCTTCCCTCTCTACACGACTCACCAACAGGTATCTCGTCATAAGGATTATACAGGGTGCCGCTGTTCCTTTTGATGCACCATCCAGGCACCGCAATGGATCGTGTGAGTGCATGTGCGCTCAACTACCTCATACTCTCATTGGATTAGATCCCGGACTGGTCCTCGATCAATCCACACCTTTGTTCACCATTGCAAAACCGCTTGTGTGGCACCGAGATGAGGTCGCTGGTTTTGCGTCGGTGGGGTAGTAAAGCAACGAGTTAAGAGATATCGATGGAATTGACTCGGTGGTTACGAAGCACGGGTTTTATGATAGGCTGTCCTTTAATTAGTTGGCTGTCCGCCTCTACTATATATTTTCTCTCACGTGTATCATGTCCACTGCAGTTTGTAGTCTGGTTGAAGGCAAGTTGGAATACACTGGCTAGCCGTAGTACTTGTCATGCAGAGCACTAGAGCGATACAAGTGTAGAAGAAAGGTTGTCCAAGTGGCTGCAGAGACAACAGATGCCCCAGTCTACAGACAAGAACAAGAGAGGGAGACAGTGTTCTGAGGTGCTCCAGGGACGTCAGGTGCCCGACGGATGAGAACAACATCGTACGTGAAAAGAGAAGGGTGTTCCGAGTTGCTGCAGACGACAAATGCTCTGTAGACGGGAACGGAAAATCATAGTTCAGACATTCACATACCCTCCATTATATACGATATTGTCTGTATGCATATGGATGTCACACATCGAAAGGTAGCAATGTCCCTACTCAGCCGCCAGCTCAAGCTTTATCTTGGCGATAGCTGCAGCGGGATTGAGGCCCTTTGGACACGTGCGTGCACCTGGACATTGACCAAAATGAATACAATATAATGGAGAAAAGAGAGGGTCAGAGTACGCACAGTTGAAGATCGTGTGGCAGCGGTACATGCTCATCTCGTTCTGGAGAACCTCCTTGCGTTGAGCGCCGTATGCATCCTACGTCAAAATGGATTAGTCTCCGGGTACAGTCACAATAAACGGAGCATATAGGTACTCTCGAATCCGCCATCCACCTATATGCTTGCATCAACGTGGCAGGACCGAGGTACTCATCCTGGTTCCACCAGTACGACGGGCACGATGTTGAACAACATGCACAAAGGATGCACTCGTAAAGGCCGTCGAGCTTCTTGCGATCCTCGGGACTCTGCAGGAACTCGCCCTGTGCAGGTGGATTGTCGTTTTGCAGGTACGGCTTGATGGATTTGTATTGCTTGTAGAAAAGCGTGAGATCCGGAACAAGATCTTTCACGATGTACACTGCAGTATGTGTGTATTATGTCGAGCAGGGGAGGTGGGTGTTAGAGCGGAGATGGGGAATGGGAATGGCGGGTGGCCTACTATGCGGGAGTGGGTAAATCTTGGCGTCTTTGCTGGAATCCCTGTCGATGCGACACAAGCATGCAAGCGTGTTCTGTCCGTTGATATTCATCGCGCAGGAGCCACAGATACCCTCCCTACAGGAGCGGCGAAAAGTGAGGGTAGAGTCAACTTCATTTTTAATTTTGATGAGTGCGTCCAGGATCTAGTAGTGTGAATAAACAAGAGTAACAGGTGGAGCAAGAGGTACGTACCATAGGTCCCGTCTGGTTGAGATCAATGGTGTAGGACTGCAATGTAGGCTGCTTGTCCGGCTCATCGGGGTTCTGGATTGTCTCGTAGTCAGCAAGACTTCCGAGACGGAGCATCTATGTACTACTGACCCAACGATAAATCTTGAATTCCTTGTTTAATACTGGTTTCTCTGTAGGGACAGCTTGAAATCTTGAGGCGGACAGAGTAAACGACCGCAAAGAACAGCGTAGTGCGTGCGCGCTGGAAGTCACAAGGACAGAAGACCTTGTCAAAAGTGCGAGCATGGCGGGTTACCCTTCTAGAGGAACGACTATCTTCTGAGTCTGGCTTAGGGAGGTTACCTAGCAAGACTCGCGGGCGGTCGGTTCCCGCCGGACCGACTAGAAAGTTGCATATGATTTCTAGTACTCAAGTCCTGCCACCCGATCTGATGACTCTCCGCTCACTCTTTTTCTCCTTGCATACCTACGCAATCGTCACACCAACTACAACGGCTGTCCAACAATGAAGACACGGCGATCGCCCAGGATTGCAAATCTACGCTGATGGAGGTTGTGCATTTCATCACTTTGGACGGGTTGAAAGCGACCTCCACGCAGGTAACCCAATCCGAGGAACCGGTGAGAGACCTCCGAATATGTGTACGTCGAGCTCCTCGTTGCACCCAGTTCTTTATTGCCCAACCATCATGCTCTTCGTTCCAACCGCCCTTGCATGGTTACTTTGGGCCGCTCAATCGGAGGCTGTCGTCATCAGGGACTCGTCAATCTGTCCAACACCAAATTGTTCATTAGCTCTTGTGAATCAACTTGTAGGGAAAACAAGTTATTTGTGAGTGGACACTAACCCTTGCAATGCACCGCCACTGATACATTGTTGACCAGGTTCGATGACACCACTACCAAGTGTCATGACTCTCAGAGAGGCAGCATGTACTTATGCACGTTCACCAGTGGTGTTCGTTCGGGCGCGTCGGCCAACATCTGAACATATTTAGGCCGACTTTTCCTTCTACTATGGTGATTTTGAAGAAGGCCGAGGATGGTCCTCAAGTTCAATGTAGTACGTGTGGAACATTTATGGAAGGTAACGGATTACGGAGGGATTGCTGCCCTTCTGGTTCCGGTTGTTGGACAAGAGCATTAGCCAGAACATGTCGTCTAACCCTTGTACATATGCATGGCACGTATGCATTCTTTTGAAACAGAAAAATAAAATACCATGCCTCAAGGCCACTAGGTAGATAGCCGCATCCGAGTGGATACCCCGCACGCAGGATGGTGACAAGTTCGGTGTGATAGATGGAATCTCCCATGACATGCCAAGCAAGGCATTTCGATTTCCACACTGCTGATAGATCATCCAACGGAATTAACTCTCTAAACCTAGGTCCAAACAGCAACAGCCCTACTATGCATTATAACTTGACCCATTTCTACTGTAACTCTCCATTTATGAGTCCTAGTTGCAGGATGACTTCGGTTTTGAATGTCCCTCTTTTCGGTCGCAGCAAAGCCACCCGGAACCATCATATGGTTCGTTGTAGGGAATCCAAGGTTCCGAGCTAAGACAGGTAAGGTCCAACCGCAACCATCACGACATGGACGTTACCAAATTTCGTTGTGGGCAGAGTAGGTCACGCAGTCAAAGAAATTGAAGGTATCAGTGAAGCGACAACAAGCAAGGATCTGCAAGGACTCTGTGCAGTCCATTGAAGCTGGCGATACCCCAGTTGTCATCAGCATGATGGTTGAGCGAAAAAGGGAAGAGGGAGTACCCATTGGCATTAAATATTGGGCGTTAGTGCAGGCAACGGCTGCAAGGGTAGATACAGTGAGGCCGAGTCTCATCCTGTTCTCCGAATAGGATAGAAGTTATGAGAAGAATCAGCTTTGGGGGAAAGCATTGAGATCATGAGAAAGGGCATTTATAGCGTCCAAGTTTCCGATGGGTGCAAATGGAGCCAATGAACGAGGGATATTCAAATATGCTTACAAATATCCACACATTCCGACTTCGTAGGAAAACGGGTCAGGATCTAGTTGTTGGAGCATGTCGGATTCAGTGGACGTGGATACCCCCGAGAGGCCGCACATAAATGGATCGTAGGCCACTGGCTTCTTGTATGCTGGAGAAGTTCTATTCCAGGAATCCCTTGTCAAATTGGAATTGCATTGCTACCAAGTACTCGCCGGGGCTGCATGACATCAGGTTCAGGTGGATGCACGTAAGTAAGCCCGAATTCCGTATGGCCGCCAAATGTTGCCCATGGAAAACAACACAACAGGAGGCATCACGATATCTAACTCCTTTGCGAGTGAGCACAACAGATTAAAAACAAAGACTCACTGACACGATAAATTTAGGGACCAGGAGGACAATTAATGACCATGATTCGACGAGAGAGTATGACAAACCAGTGAACTGTGGAGGTTGTTCGCGGCAGCGATTGAATAGGTTGTTAACAGCCAAGAGTAATGAATTCGATGGGATTAGTCTAAGGTGCGAATGGAAATATCTAGCATAGGCGATTCCGAGTGCATCCAGAATCACAAGGCAAGTGCTCAGTGATCTTGCGAAGTTCGAGATCACCGAGCATGTGCCTGGAGAGGACTGGAACTTGAAGTATTTGCATTAACTTCGACTGCTATTTAGAATGTGTCCTGATAATTCATCCGTGTTCTATGGAAAGTGGGCGAACTGCCTTAGGAACCTTCAAGTTGGTCTTGCGGCCTTGGTCACCTGGGTGTCAGCATACCTGTGAGAGAGGGCCACACTCACAATTGACAGCACATTTCGTCCAGGCAACCTTTTCCATCCAGGACTGTCTTTCTGGTTCTCGTTCAAAACTCTCGTGCGAAGTTGGCGTGGAATTTAGCCTTGCAACCAGTGGCCATCCCCGAGTCCGCATCTCACGTAATGCAGTCTAAGAGACGCGTTGGAATCGGCCGAATTTACTCATCCGTCCAGTTCCAAAGTTTGGACCCAACAACGCGATAGTCTTTTTGTCTCAATCAACGACCGAGGCGCATTCCTGGCTCTTGCTGTGGTTGCGTAGTACCAATATCAAAGACTTCAAAGCTTCATACCATGTACATATCATTAGCCTGAGGCAAGCGTGCTAATCGCTTTCCCATCTTCCTTTGCTCACTCCTATGGCACTGCATCTAGAGAGTCTGTGAGTTGCTTATAGTGGTATGAATTCTCTCACTCTCACCCTCACAGGCTCACACTAGCCCGGATCTGCAATGTGTTTCCAGAATTCTCAGCATCCTGTGGGTCCATCATTGTGTTAAGCCGCCCATAACACCGTGGAATTTCCCGATAGACAAGGATGCCTCGAGGCGGCAATAGACGCTTTCCCAAAACTATATCAACCCCAGCTTCTGGTCACTGGCCCCACTTCTTTCCATTGTTTCAAACTTGCGTTAAAGTGATATTCCAACTCGATTTTCATGGTCAACAGTCCACATAATGCAGATGTGGATGTTGCGAGGGACAAAACGCTGCAGTACAAGATTACTCATGTATTTTGCCCTTTGCAACTTCCAGGCGGAGACGACCACTCGCCTCACAATGATTATGCGCTGTCCGAGGCAGTGTACACCTCTGCTCAAGCATACGCTGAGCATGTCAGTGTCTCAGCAAAACCTCAATGGAAACACATAGTCAGAATGCTTCGGAATCTGAATGATACGACGGCCTTCGAAGCACTGGATGAGAAGGCTGTCGTTTTTCAATTACAGTCTATGAATATAGGAGGCAAGTGATCCGCTTGAACCCGTTCGTTGTCACTAAAGATCATGCTGGCAGATGTCCTCTCGTATTTTGTCCGTGCTCAGAATGCGGCGGTCATTTTCAGAAAGCTTTCCAACGAAACCCTGGCAGAGTCCTTTGAGGTTTCACCGTGTGCGAAGGCGGTCATGAGCACACGTGGCAAACTCGTGTGCTCATATCCAGGTCCTGCCATCGCTGTTCCTAATGAGGCCTTTGGGGACCCCCTCTTCGTCTCAGAGCTGGCACACTTTCTTTGTCAGATGAATGAGGACACCCTTGACGCAGCACCCACGACGCGCAAGGCGGGCTCAACGATGGTCGAAGAGCGGGACACGGTGCACCCACGATACATCACAGAGTTGCTGACTGGTATCTTGCGGGGAGTTGGCAGGCCTGCTGATATCCAACGGATCACCAAGCGCATTGGCGATGACGTTGTATGGAATAACTCTCGACTTCCTTGGCGTCGGTCCTCGCTATGGTTGATCATCAGAGTTGCTATTCAGACCACGCTCAAGCGCAACGCATTGAACCGAAATATCTACAAGACATTCATGCTGTTCTTCATGAATGAACTCGCGCAGAAAGCCCTGCTCCATGACATGTCCAATGACGTGCTTCAGTGGACAGTTGCCAAATTAAGTCGTCGGCTGAAGAAACTGGGCGAGTCAGCAGCCGAATGGCTCTCGATAACTGTGCTAGCGACTTGCACAAGCATTCGAACTCTCTTGATGCGAGATGGAAACAGGTCCAAGCAATTGACGCAGTCTCTCCATTTGGGACTCCATCCACCCTTGATTCTCGGCTGATACTCAGCTCTCAATGATCCATAGCAGTCATTATATTAGCAATGCCTTGTCGAGCATTCATTCCACCCCTCCTTCATCCACGTTCCAACCCGAGAGCCGTGTGCGAGGGACACTGGACGACTTTCTATCTGTCGACGGCAATTTTTTCCAGGTCATGTACAAACACGAGCCTTACCTGACACTATACGATGTCGAGAATGAGGTCAGGTTGGGTATCGATGGGTGGGTCGCCGGCATTTCGACACCGGACATCGACGGAGCTTCGGAGAAGCTGGAACTCCTTGCGGAGGGCTACTCCACAGCCGCCCTACAGAACTTACAAGGGCAACCCAGAGGATATCTCGCGGATGTTTCTCACCGTGATCGAGTTATGGATCGGCTTAGACAAGCTCGTTGCGAGACAGATCCCTATGATTCACCGATTACTCCCCTGAGATACCGACTTCTTTACTGGATCGCCTTCTCGTTCGACACCCTGAAGGTCTCGTGCGGTTACGTTTAGCGTCTCAATACATTCGTGGTCGCCACTTAATGGCCAAGAAAGGCTGGTCTGTCTTCTCGGACCAAGTAGACGTGAATAGTTTTGCCGTGCGTTATTACAACGAGTCCTCGCAGCTGCAGACGATCATGTCCAGAGTTGTCAGAGACGCGAATTCCTCCAGGGCAAAGAAAGTCGAGGAATTGCAGGCCTTAAATGCCCTTCATACACAGCTCCAGGAACAGGTGGCGCATGCTAGCCATGCTTACAAACCAACAAACGGGAAACATGCCAAGAAGCGTTGTGAAAAGTGCAAGCTCGAGAAAAATGCGAAGGAAATGATGATTGGAGTGCACGAATGGCCGCTTCCGGCAGATTCGTGTCGTGCTGCCAATGTCGTCTTCGAACTGGAGTG
The DNA here is from genome assembly GCA_037178675.1 of Scleroderma bovista. Taxonomy (NCBI): domain Eukaryota; kingdom Fungi; phylum Basidiomycota; class Agaricomycetes; order Boletales; family Sclerodermataceae; genus Scleroderma; species Scleroderma bovista. Next base: position 15,936 of record JAYMGJ010000229.1, read on the forward strand.
TCCCGTCGCATTTGATATGTGGCGCTCAGCTACCTTCCACCTTCTCGTTGACCTTTGCTCTCCTCCACGCGAACCCACGCAACCCCACATCGTTCTAGAGCAGTACTCCGGTTTGCATCCATATTATACCAAACGCCCGAAGGACCCGTGTCACACTAGCGTCCAATACCAAGCCATTCATGAAATCTCATTACCGGCTAGCTCCCATTCCATGCAACGAAGATCGGGTCTGTGTAAACAGTGGCCTCAACCTCTACTACTTCGACACCAACACTTCCATTCAAGTTTCCGATGCCTTCAGTTCTTTGGACATTTCATCCCATTGTTCATATCACCTCTGTCCTGGCCCATATCAGAATATGCAGACATATCTCCAAAACACCACGCACACGTCGAATGATGTAATCTGCAGCCAAGCAGACTGCCACAAAGATCTCTCCACCCACGAGTTTATCGCATTTGGGCACTTACGTAGTGGCCCCTTCATACAATGGCTGAATATCTTGCGAGAGATTCGAGCCAACACGCTGAGCTTTCGTCACGACGAAGTGCACATGCTCCTCGCTCAGGCGGCTAGCCAAGTAGGTCCCTGCTCAAATAACGGAGAAATGGATTGGCATCGTGAGCTCGAATGCTTGTCATTTTGTAGGTCGCTCTTGATGGAGCTGGAAAGCCTCGTAGCGGCAGTGTCCGGTAATTGGCTGGAGGGCATGACGATGAACACTGTCACACTTCTTGTTTGCCGACTCCTTGCGGGCTGGCCCAACGTGGAAGACGGAAGAGATATTATCCATCAGGCGTATCAGCTCCTTCGCACCGTTCGTGAAGAGACCTTCTGTTGGGTGCTAGAACTCATGGAAAAACTTGAGAGCACCGCCAACGAAAACGAGAAGTTGGACCTTCAATCTCGGCTTCGTGATACCGCTGCCATCTGTCGCAGTACTTTCCATATTGGGGAAGTCACGGACACAACGCTCCTCAACTCTTCCGGAGACCTGAGATACTATTGTCCTGCGCGATCATTATTCAAGACAATACCCCTGCCAAATTGGACACACTTAGCGAGATGTCTCGACTACTTATTGAGCGAGATCGTCACTTGTCATGGAAATTGTGGCCCAAGATAAATGATATCATTGAAAAAGGGAACAAGGGCATCGACCTCGCTGTGAAACGCGTTTGGCCGACATACCGTCAGGGTTCTCACTGGCACAGATGTGGCTCTGCCAGCTGCAGCTGGTTCACCTGCACCACTCTCAAATGCGCGGGCCAGGAAGCGCAGAAGCTACATCTTGATATCCTCTACGGTTCCCTATTGGTGGATGGGAAGACAGTAGGGAGCTCCCGAACACCATACAGCAGCATTCCCATTTCACGACCATCTTCCCCAATGTAAGTATATTCTGTTTGACATGGACCAATTGTTGATTTTTTCACAGAAAATCTTGGATGTCGCCTAGTGATATGGCTGGAATGGAATATGGCACTCGTGGCTTGATATCTGGGCACCGTGTATGTATCTGTACCCAATCAGTGCTGAAGTTCGGCTGAAGAGTTTGTCAGGTTTATTTCCGGATGGCCGGGGATGAACTGATAATACGGGCAAAAGAACAACAATGCGACGACATTCTTGAACTGATTCCCTCGTCGAAATTGGAATCCGACCTTCCAACCGTTCTCGTTGAGGACCACGCGCACTGGCTCAATCTTACGACTAGGTCAATCGAAGTTCGTCCACTCGCAGAGATGTGGCAGTCATCGCCAGACAATTGGCGCATCCAGTTTGCCCCTGGACGTCATTCTATGAAGAAAGGCCATACGAATCTCCTGGACATTCGCAGTCCAACATGGAAAATGGTATCTAGTCGCTTGGAACCCCTGGAAATTCCACGAAATCTCGTCATAACACTAACCCCGGGTGGTGACACATCCGAAGTGAGTGTGGAATTACCTCGCTACGGCCTTGAGTTCTTCATCAACAGCTGTGGTGAACTGGAGTCTCGTAACCTCCGTAATATGGTCTACGATGATACGCAGTCCATGGGAACTCTGTTTGGCCTTGTCAACCGGCTTGTATTACGACCCAAGCTCAGTACTGCGGACAGGCAGAGATGCGTGCTGATCCCCGAAGGCGATGTTTCGTTCTCTAGACATGGCCATCATGTCAGGGTCTTGGTTGATATTCATGGTCCCCCACACCAGCGAATGACCTACCAGGCGTATGTGATTGATACTGACTTGGGCTGCCTCACGGGAAATGTGAGCCTTACGAACAAGCTTTACCGGGCATATCTGCACGCGCTGTGCAGTAACCCTTGTTCGGTTGACCCTTTGACCAAGAGGACGGGAACGGAGGAAGCACTCTCTATTCTACGATCTGCTGCCTGCCGATCATTTACAAAGATCGACCCTCGAGCTGCGGGGCTCTTGCATAGCATCGCATCATTGACTACCAAACGAGAATGGTACCCTCCTCACCTCCAGCATATGCAACGTGTGCATTGGGCATCCCTTCCTGTCGCTTCTCAACATCATGGACTTTATCTCTCCTGTGCGTCAATAGTAGAAATCCTCCAAAGCCTCCAGCCATTTCTTCATGACGACCATAACTCCTCGTCGCCGGTGGTAGACTTTCCAACAAGGGAAGAACTTCTTCTTCATCGAGCATCGCTCAGAGCTGCAGCTCTGTATCCTCCAGAGTTTCGTGAACCACTACCGGGCGGTAACCATGATACTACCTATAATGCGCGTGACTTGTTGCAGCCCGCTAGTGGCGAAGTTCGCGCATATGGTGCTGCCCTTGCCATCTATTCATGGTCTCCGCACAAGCCATTAGTAATTGACATCTACTCCGTATTGGAAAAGGTGACACAACCAGTGATAGGCACCAAGGGGAAGACAATATCTCTGTGCTATAGTAAAGACTGGTTGAGTCCAAATCTACCAGACGACTGGCTACCAATGTATGACAGGTGTCGCCAGAGCAACATGCATCAGCATCGTTTTCAACTCCTATTTTCACTTCCTGCCATGGCATACAGCTCTCCTCATCTCGATGACATCGCCCACACCCTAGTAGCGTTTGCGGTAGTACCGCAGTTCAAGGACGAAAACCCCCCCGAACACATAAGTTATGTCCTTTCTGATAAATACATGCCAGAAGAACAGACGGTGAACACCTTTCTATCATCGTGCACAGTATCATTGAAGGGAAGTTCCAAAAAGTCTACGAAGGAACGGCTCCAAAGAGACGCCACAATGGCAACCGCGAAATTGACGATGCAGTGGCCAAGTAGGACTCTACCCCCGTTTGATTTCCTGGATCATTCCTTGTACGACGTTGGAGCATTAATCTCCAAGGTCCGGAAATTGTTCGCCAGCTGCCACCAGAATTGGGAGTTGAAAATGCACCTGGTTCATGTTCGGCATATCTTGGGTCAAATACCTGAAGTTTCTCCAAAGAAATTTTCAGACTATATTTTCACGACTGGAACTGGCCGTTCTCTTCAAACTAGTCACGAAACAACTCTAGTCAACCTATTTGGTCGCCCGCCACCGATATTGCCCCCAAGCGGGGTGACTCTGCAGATCATCGCAGCACCCATCCAAATTCCCTCTGCGTCGGCCTCAGAAGAGCTACGCCAGCTGATCGATGCAGTCCATCGAAGGTCTACAGATTCATTCCAATTGAAATATGCCGATGACCTTCACCTGAGCGAGATTCGTAATTCTCTTTGTCGTAACAAATCGTCATCGTTCCCACTGGCTCTTAAACACCTGGACCTATTTAGGGAGCATTACGCCCACAGCAAGCAGGGATACATGCAGTGTTTAGACATCCTTGCAGACAGCTTAGGCCCCAAAACCAAGAACGACTGTGCAGTCAACGAAGCAGGTCAATGGCCCCGCATCACACCAAAGGCTCTCCTCAGCTGCATTGCATCCACATCCAGAAACAAGGTGCCTCTTCTCTGGCGAGATTGTCTGATATCATTCGCAAAGTTTGGTCTAGAGTATCAACGCGCTCGCCGGATGCTACTCTTGGCCATGCGTCACCAATTCGAGGATCTGTGCAAAGAGATGGAGAACGCCGGTTGTGATGGATGGGAGGCAGATTCACATCCTGACTGGTTGTTGATTCAAGTAGGTGTCCGAGATCTCCACATCTTGCGCCTTGTTAATTCTCAGTTTCTCCTTTCATCAGCTGGAAGGAAATTTCCTTATTCGAGGCATCCAAGCCAACGTTGCTAGTGAGATGATAGCTCCACGATCCGGTCGAAATACAAGCCTGCAGTTGCATATGGGGGAGGGAAAATCCTCTGTTATCATCCCAATGGCCGCCTCGGCCCTTGCGAATGGCGATCAGCTCGTCAGAGTTGTAGTTCCCAAGGCCTTAACCACTCAAATGTACCAGCTTCTCGTCGATCGCCTTGGTGGGCTCCCAAACAGACGCATTTATCATTTACCATTTTCACGATCCCATGAACTTCAGATGGCCGGCGCCAAAGCCTTTCTCGCGATCTTGGAAGAATGCAAGCGCGAAGGTGGCATCCTTGTGGCTCAACCAGAGCACATACTGTCTTTCAAGCTCATGACTGTCGAGAAACAGCTTGGTGAGAACAAAGGCATCGCCACTGAGCTGCTGAGGGCACAGCTGTGGTTGCATTCACATGCTCGTGACATGCTCGACGAATGTGACGAGATTCTACACGTCCGTAATCAACTGGTGTATACGATCGGTTCCCAACAACCTCTGCAGGGCTTCCCAGGACGGTGGGCGAGTGCACAACAAATATTGGGCCTTGTAAAAAACTGCGCCGTCATGCTTCAGTCCCGTTTCCCTCTAGGGGTAGAGGTTGAGCACCGCCCCTATGGGGCATTCCCTCACTTTCGCATCCTGTACAGTGTTGTCGGAGAAGAGTTGACCATCAAATTAGCCCAAGATATCATGGATGGTCTTCTCCCAAACTATAGCTTTATTCTAGCACCGGAACACGTTTGCCGTGCCATTTTCAATTTCCTTACATCTATGAACATCGACCCCTCTGAAGTCCGCGCAGTACAGGACTATCTAGGGGACACCCACGCATGGACTGGCTTATTGCACTTGCGAGGACTCCTAGCGTTTGGAATACTGTTATTTGCACTGAAGGAGCGCAGGTGGCGTGTCGACTATGGCCTCGCACCTTGGAGGACCTTACTTGCGGTGCCTTACCGTGCGAAAGACGTTCCCGCACCAAGTCTTAGCCGAATTCGGACAGCCTGACGTTGCCGTGGTTCTCACTTGTCTTTCCTACTATTATGAAGGACTTACCCAGGAGCAGCTAGTGATCTGTTTTGAGCGCCTTCTGCAGCAGGATGACCCGACCCAAGAATACGAGATGTGGGTGCGAGATTTGTCGCCAGTACCGGACGCCCTCCGTCATTTGAGTGGGATCAACACCAAATCTTCGGAACAATGGAAAGATCTTCTCGCACCCATGTTCTCATGCAATAAAGCCACTATAGACTTCTATCTATCGCAAGTTGTTTTCCCAAGAGAGGCCCAAGAATTCTCGTTCAAGCTTTCTTGCTCGAGTTGGGATCTTGCAGAGGAGAGGACACATGTTGTAACCGGTGAGTACACCCTACACTACTGAACCTTTCTTGAATTAGTTTCCCCAAGGATTTTCTGGAACGAATGATGGTCGTTACCTCCTACCTACGAGCATCACGCAGCGAGACCCAGATCATCAGCAAGGGACCAATGCAAGGGTGCTTGCATACCTTTTGCAACCAGAAAATGGCTCTTACATGAAAACCTCATTGATGAATGGCGAGCGTCGTACAGCTCGTGAATTCCTTGAATTGGTGGTGGATCAAAAACCGGAAATACGTGCCATATTAGACGTTGGCGCACAGGTGCTGGAGCTTCGGAACAGCGAATTCGCTGCAGCATGGCTAGAGGTCAAGTCTGACGCACTGGCCGCCATCTACTTCAACGAAGACGACGAATTGACAGTGATCACGCGGGAAGGGACTACACAACTCTTGTTGGAATCTTCCTTCGCACATCGCCTGGATGAGTGCGTTGTGTACCTAGATGATGCCCATACAAGGGGTACGGACATCAGATTTCCGGACGGCTTCCGCGCTGCTGTTACACTTGGACCGAAGGTCACCAAGGATCGTCTAACTCAAGGTATGTCATTCTGAGTTACTAGTTTCCACTTATGATATTGGCACTGATGTTGGTTGAAGGGTGTATGCGCATGCGTAAACTCGGAAACGGCCATTCTGTCATGTTTTTTGCACCCTTAGACGTCGACAGGAGCATTCGGATCATAGCCTCCAAAAGCGAGTCAGACGCCATCCATACAATGGACATCTTGCAGTGGGCTATGGCCGAGACGTGCGCCGAGATTGAACGCCGTGCTTCCCTCTGGGCCCAGCAAGGCGTGGATCACGCTTTACGTTATGACTCGTGGTCTAACTTCTGCGACCACGGTGAAATCTCACTGAATGAGCTTGCAGATGCGTGGCGCCAGCCAGATGCGAAAACCCTGGAGGAGTTGTATGCACCTGCGAGTCCTCGCGACCTCAGCGTCATCTCCATACCGAATATTCGGCAGCGATGCCTGGAGCTCGGTGTCCTCTCGTTGCTGAACCCGAACCTTGACGAAGAACAAGAACGAGAAGTCGTGCATGAGGTCGAGTGTGAACGTCAGGTCGAGCGTCTCCCAAAAGCGACCCCTGCTTTGCACCAGGTCACCCGGGTTATCGTTAGATTTGTGCAGGGAGCGTTCAATAGTCTCCCTCATCCAGCGTTCCAGCGAGCATTCAGCCCCGAGGTTGTATGCTCTATTCACCTTGAAGACATACCTGCCTGGAGCCAAAGTTTATATGTTACCTCCGACTTTTGTAGGGTCATCCTCGATCGCAAGGGAAGCGAATATCTCCGCCCCGTCAACTGGATTCTCTCCAGCGATTCACCATCAGGACCAACATTCCTCATCCTTAGCCCCTTCGAAGTAAATCAACTACTGCCTAAAATTAGGACTAGCAAATTTGTCCGCCTCCATATCTACACTCCTCGTACCCACAAAACATCACGACCTTGCGACGATCTGCTTCTGCACAGCATCCCTACCGTGCCACCCGATTGGACTGCACCAGCTCTCCTTGTGGACCAACTAAACTTGTTCGCTGGTCAATTATATCTGCGTGATTATAGCACCTATATCCGAGTTTGCCGCTTCCTTTGTGTCTATGCGAAGGATCTTGAAGATGGAGGTTCCTTCGAAGTTCAGAGTGACGGTTTCATACAGCCTGCCCACCGTCCATTGAGAACTTGGAGACCACATTCTTTTCAGAAGTCTCCATTGCCCTTCCTTCGGGACCTCATTGGACTTCGTAGGATGGGCATGCAGTTCTCGCTAACTCACATGGGCAAAATCTTAGATGGGCGTCTACTCCGAGAGGAAGACTTTTTCAACTGATGGGCTGTGCGGTGTTGGTGAGTAAATAACGTTCAATGTGCTTTGTCTGAGGTCTCTTATCAATCTCTGTTTCCAGCTACGACCACTGTTGTCTCGATAATCAGGTAGAAATACCTTAATTTATGAGCTGCGAGTTGTATCTAAATGACCCCTCTGTACTGAATGGTATAATCTCAGCTCCAGGTCCACATACACGACATCACCCTGTCAAGCATTCAATTTTGCACAGCTGTTGACTATCGAGAACTACTAGGACTCCAGATGTCCGTTCCTGGTCTTTGAGTGGTGCTTCCTTGCTCTTTCATCCGACTGTAATCGCGCGAGTCATGAGCACCGCTCTCGACCGAAGCACTGCATTGACGCTGGTAATTTATCACACAAAGCATGACCATGGGTACTATTTATGACTCCCTCAAATCCCTTCTGCCATGATTACTTACTATAATACGCATACTGGAATCCAGTTTGAGTGAGTCCGGAACCGCAGATCTCGTCCACTCACTCTGCTTCCCAGCGTGACAGCCACATCTATGGTCGTGTCATCTATGATGTGCCCCACAGATGGCCTTGTAAAGCTACATCGAAGTCTTCGGTGCTGCTCTTTGCAAAGCTGGATAGTCGTAGATGGTCTGATAAATGCTGTATCAAGTGTTGGCGGAAACGCGACGACAGGAATCCGGACGACACCGTCGACGAGACGGCTTCGATTCAAACTCGACGCTAGCGTACGTAGGTTCGTAGGTACGACTTATATACGATGTACCTCGTGTGGTGTGCATGTACGCTTCGATCATATATTACATACTACAACATCAAGGACAGCCCTTGCAAGAGGCTCGGAATAAGAACTCTCAGGCCAAGAGTTAAAGCATGCTCATTGCCTTCGAGACAGCCTGGTCAGTGACATACTATCACTAGCATACAAGTTTCAAGTACTCCTACAATCGTAATATTTATTACATGCTTTAGGCCAGACAAACATAAAATCAATTTATAGTCCGGAGGCAACTATGTAATGTATGTATGCACCTATCCCCAGGAATTCAACTTACACATTTTCTTCGCTCTCTGTCCCTCGATATCAAATTCTGAACTTCCCTTTTCCTCCTCCCTTGCCCGTCCAAAGTCAATCAGGCGGAAGCGCAGTTCACGCTTGCCAGGTATTGATGATGTGCATTTCCCTGTAGTTGCTGAAGAGGCTGGAACCTCTTGTACGAGCATGTTACGTTCTGCGACGGATTCGTGCAGCCATCCTGCATGGTTAAAGCGCAGTAGCAGTGAAACACACTCTTCCCTATCATCCAGGGAGAGCGCCGCAGTGGGATCCAATTGGGCGCCGCAGTGTTCCAGGAGAAGAATTGGGCTCAGGTATGATACGCCAGCAAATGACACGTTTGGATGGGTGTCGCGACAACCAACGTAGTAGTTATCAACAACAGTAGCAGCTTCACCCCGATCAGGAACGTAGTACCCATAAAACTGCGGAACAATAGCATTCACCCGCACTGGATTGCGCAATGGTGGTACCAAATTATACCCACTCCAATTCTGAAAAAAATGCTCTGGAAACTTCTGATAGTTTTTGGCCTCATATGGGAGGTGTGGATCATACATTTGCGAGAGCTTCGCTGCAACTTGGAATGTTGCTGTACGTGGAATGGCAGCTGTAGAGCGGCGATGCTTGCATATTGTGCTGGAGTCACTTGCGGACTGCCACTGGATGCGGGGACAGTGTACGCGGATTGCACATGGGGTGTCCCCACCTGCTCCGGACGGACTTGTATCGGTAGGCTGTGGGAAGGGCTTGGAGTCCGAGTCGGTGCACTGTAGAATGATAAATTCGTCATTTGGATCCAGTGGCACAGACATATCATGGTCTTCAACATTGTTGGTTCCAACCCCACCATCAGACGAGTTGTCGATGTTGGACTCCTCAGGAACACGCCAACCTGCCTCAGCAAGCATCGCCTGCCACCTACCTGACTTCTTCAGTTCACCCTTCTCCTTCTCGAGCTCCTCATATATGCATGTATTGCACAATGTCGGTTCAACAAATAGATCGCGCGGAAGCTCCAGTTCGGCCTTGTATACCACTGAATGGTTCCCATGACCCAGCTTTGCAGTAGGAGAAAGATACAAATGTGCTTCCTCAACACGAGTCAGTGGAGGTGGCTTCGTTGGCAATGGGACCTCGTACGCAAGCACATCCTGTGCGCTGTCTGCCTGAGTCGGTGAGAAACGGCGATGTACACGGAGAATGTGCCTTTTCTTTTGTTCCTCTTCCTCGGATTTCTTTCGTGCCTCGCTTATGGCCACACGCACGCTGGGTATAAGATGAAGTTTGTACTTGAATACCTTTGGCTGCTTCTCCAGCCATTCTGTTGGCCGTACATTCGCATAGTCATAAGTGGAATAGTCCACGGCGAGCAGGTTGTAAGGGTCATGGACGTATAGCGTCTCGGGAAGAAGATGGGGTGGGAGGCGCTTCTGAAGTAGCATGGGTGGGTCAGGATCGGCAAACGGAATGAAAGGCCAAGGTGCGGGGTAATGCGAAGGGTGGAAGGGGGAGGAAACTGGCCTGTCTTGCATTAATACAGAACTGATACCGTTTCTTTTGTCTGTGGGGGTGTTGGCCGCAGCATCTGAGTCTTTCTTTGCAGCCGACTGCAAATCTACATTGACATCCTTTTCTCCCAGTGGCTGTTGTTTGTTGTATCGACATGCAGTTGCCCGTGTACGTACCTCATCCACGGCAGAGAAGTGGTTGTGAATGCCCGAATGGACACGGCACTCGCGTTGCTCGATAAGCTTCTGAGTGTCCATCACGGAGAGTTCACGCGGGTCTGCCTCACGGTCCGCCCATTCCAGTTCGTCTACTGCTGCATCAAGCTCGCCAAGTTGACGCACGCTGGCTGCGGTGAGGCTCCCAGATGCGACTGCAAACTTAGTATTTGGCTCGTCCGGCAAGGGACCCACATGATAAAAGTCATACAGTGTCGCACCCCAGTTTCGGATCCCATTGGGTACCTCTTTTCCACGCACTGGGCTTAAGTTAAAGTGCGAAAAGATTGGCAATGGTTTCCCATTGCGATCGCGCGGCCACGCACGGAATACGACGCGCTTTTTCGAACCAACCCTGGTGGCAACGTGCGGTGGGACGGCGTGCAAGTCTGTGGAGGGGGTGATGATGTATTTGCTCTCCTCGTTCGTGGGTGTGTCCTTTGCCAAGTGACTAGTATGTACGTATGTACAACATGAGAGTCAAGATTAGAGATCAGTAGTAGTCGGAGAGTCGACGCACTCAGGAAATTTGACCGAATAGAACCATTTGGGTTCCGGTGAAGCTGGCTCCGGTTGCGGTTGCGGGTGTGCTGATGGGGTGTCTGATACGACGCTATTCTCGGAGGGACATTCTTTCTCCGACTGTTTTGCTGCTGTGTCTGTGTTGAGAAATCCGAGTGACATGACATCCATGGGCTGCCACACGTCTTCGTAGCTGAGAACCTGGCCATTAGGAGTAAATGAGGAGTGTCTATACCAAACCCCTCTCTCTGCAGGACGCTTGCTCGTGAGTCGTGAGAAAGTGCAGCCCCCGTCGTACCGCGAAAAGCCGAAACAGGTCATGCAGATAGAGCTCTGCTGCGCCTCTATCATGCATGTATCATATGGCGTTATTCAATATAGTACCACAGCAGCTGCTGGGTGCCAGGTGGTGGCTCGGCATACCACATTCCTCACAGGCTGGTCTCTCTTACAGTGTCTTACTCGCCTTACTTCTCCTGCCTCATGATACGAATCAAAATTTCCTCGTACTTGCTGTCGATCAGGTCTGCCCCATAGTACCTTATCATCGTTACAACTTACAAGGCTAGCACCACCGATCGTTTCCAGACCCCCCAGTGGAAGTATGTTCCATGTGTCTATTCGACACGTTCTCGTCGTATCGACGATCAGCCCTCACATCGTATGCCTTTCCGACGTTTCTAGAGGTGACGTACTGTCCAACAGTATGTGGTTCGCACGTGGTTGGACCCTTCAGGAGCTGCTCGCACCAAGCAATGTATTGTTCTACACGCAAGACTGGTCACTCTACAGGGGCTCCCTATCTTCAAATCACAAGGAGATGATGGCATGCTGTCCGAGCTGGAAACTGCGACGGGCGTAGCGCGATGTTATCTTACTGTTTCAATCCAGGCTTGGACAATGCACCATCGCGGCTCCAGTAGGTATCGGGGCGCCGCATCACGGAACCGAGGGATGTCTATTCACTTTTGGCATTTTTAATGTTTTCATACCTGTGAATCGCCGGAGCATGCCCTCAGGCGTCTTCTCATAGAAATCGTCTCACGATCGGGAGACATTTCAGTTCTCGACTGGGTTGGGTAGTCGTCGTCGTTTTCCGGCCCATATTGCTTCATACCAAGCTGTACCTTATTTACCTCCACTTCGCCATGGAAACGAGCTGAAGACACCTCTGTCCAGTTTTCAGGAAGATCTAGGGGCACGGGTCGAATTGTTCGACTCGCTTTTAACACTGGAGCTCCCTCATTTCATTGGCCGCCAACTTTCGCTGCCATGCATTGTACATCAAGCTCCAGCAGTTCAATTGAAAACAACGAATCTTGACACTTGACATTATGCAGAAGGCTTCGAGAATCGAGATCGCGTTGTCGAACGAGCTCCAAGACATGACTTCACGCGCTGTGCTGTTTGAGATTACCAGCCTTATCCGCTTAAGTTGATGTTTCTGCTGCTGCTGCTGAGGTGGTCGCAATGCTGGGAGAGCCATTCAATGCACTTCTGTTAGAAGAGCTGTCCCGAACCGGGATTACATCGTTTTCTTTCATTGTGATTGGCCCTGCTGATGTGACCGGTATCCTGAGAGGCAAAATCTGGACACTCAGTGTGCTATAAGAGGGTACGTCCTACAGGAAATTTTACTGCTCTGACTTCTCATCTGTGCTCAGCACAGGTGAGAGAGCTTAATGGGAAGATACGAATCGTGGTAATGTTGATTCGGCTACTGCAGTAACTTGTCTACGTGGCACGTTCAATTTGTACTCGTATGTCCTTCCTTCAAAGCTTTCATTTAGCAACTATGACGCATCTATATTCAGTGACCCGACGTTTTGAATTACGGGCATCTGCTCATGCAGTTTATTGATGTCGTGGTTTGTCCCTCATTCAAAATACCGGAGAAGATTTGTGCTTAGTATGGACACATGGGAAGTACATATAGGACGAGTCGTAAGCCATTGGAGAAACTGGTTATAATCAAGCTGGTGCGACACTCTTAGGGACCTCCGAAATCGGTGATACATATTCAGAGAAAAGTTGTTAGTGGCGAAGACTAATGAATTCGATGGGATAGGGGAATGGGTTAATAAAGATATCTAGCATACGCGCTCTCGCACAGGGCCACATGCTAGTTAATACTGGAGCCGTGAATGCCAAGTTGGAGTAAGATGTCTGACATTTTTGGGCGTGCCAAAGGATCCCGATTCCAACAAGCACTGCATATTTCCCACCACTCATTCGTCAAGCGAGAACACGTATCCACCTCACTGGGGTGTTCCGGTGGGCCGCTCAGAATGCGCAACCTCATTTTGAAATAAGTCTTGACATTATGGAAGGGTGGTTTCGCAGTGAAGAGCTCCTGTGGATTATTGCATCAACCATACGGATCACAAGGTGGTCTGCAGATGAACGAACCAAGGCTGTCATCCCAAATGACCACACATCCCCTTCGGCTGTTATTTCACACTCTTCTGTCCCATCAATATATTCAGGGGGCATCCAGTTGAGTGACCCTCCGTAATGGGGAGGTGCTGTCATGCTGAAGGACGATTGCACAGCCTGAGATAACCCGAAATCAGTTACGAGCGCATGCCCCTCATCCGATACTAGAACGTTCAGCTATCGGATAAATTCAATGTGCTGAGATGTGCATCTGTACATCTGGACTTACTCCTTTGAAGTCACCATGGTATATCCCATGACTATGCAGGTAGTGTAGACCATTAGCGGTTCCCGCTAGCTAAGTCACACATATTATGCTCGTATTTAGATAGATATCAGGGGTGTTTACATACCAAAGGCCGGGGGTCGACACCTCGATCCTTTTGCACGTAGTCATGTGCGTTTCCCGTTCCCATCCATGGAGAAACTATTGACACCGTGTGGTCAAATTTTGTAGTGATCCCAATCAGTGGAAGGACGTTTTCGTGACAAAGTTTTGACCACAAGTAGACTTCATGCAAAATACCCTAATGAGTGAATATGATCAGGTGCTATGATGGAAAATTTGAACATCATGAACCTTGATAATAGATATGTCACTCCTGTGCCCGAAACGAAATGTCTTGATTGCTACCATGGTTCCCTGTGGCTGCAGGGTTCCTTGATATACAATGGCATAACCACCCGCGGCGAACGTCGATACATCCCTCTCTAGCCTATCATCAAGATTCGTAGAGTATCGTGATGCCCGCTCAGCCAGGGTTTTAAGTACACTGAGTGCTAAACAAATTTTCAATCATATTAAACCGAGGAATAGGAGAGATGGACATACCAGTGATCGCATTGCCATCAGCTTTGCTGGATTCGACGGCTTTACTCGTAGGCAGTTTGGAAGGAGTGATAGTAACAGACACCGGAGATTGACCTGGGTCATCGGAGGGCAGTGTAGATTCATCACCCCTTTCTGCGAAGGTCTGGGACTCATCTTCTGGCATTCGATGGAGTATGGAGGGCGCAGTGGCAATGGTAGGTATTATTCTGTGGGTAGCGTCTTTTGAGGGTTTCTTCTCCCCTTCGGGTTGATCTGTAGCATCGATTGGCAAACGAAGAAGATCATCAGAGGTAGGCACATAGGATAATATTATGAGATGTCACGCCAATGAACAGAGGTTCTGAATACTCACAGTCGCTATTGGGCACTTCAGTATTTGCAGGACCTGATTGCCAGGTATTGATGTTAGACGACGGGGCGAAGAGGGTGTCTTTGAGCCGTGTCCCTGGTTTCGAACTTTCCTTTGCATCACTGAGCGTTACACCTGATTTGTCTACCTCTGGGCTTGTCGATGATTGTAAAGAGGGCGCAGAATGTGACTGTCCTGAAGGTGATGTGGGCATCCAGCGATCAGGAGAATGTACAGCTTGCTGTGAATACAACAATTGTTGCGCAGGTGCATCCTCTTCTGCTCCCAGTGTTCCTCGGACACCCGATATATCGCTTCCTGCATTTGAAGGTAATGCAGAACTTGCATTCGTGGCTAGTAGTTGCGTCCCACGTTGTCGTGGTATCAAATTCAGATTCGGGACTTTGTCTTTCGGTGGCACGAGCCACATCAAAGCAAGTAACGGTTTGATCTGTTGATGTAAAAGTAAGTTTTCTCCAAAAACCCGCTTACGCTCCTGTGGTGTTGCACGAAACGGATCATCCTTGTCTCCCCTACCATCCCCAGGGCCAGCTATGGAGGATATTGCCTTCGATTCGACCGAGTCCTGCTTAGTAGTCACCGAGGGCTGATCATACCTTTGAGAAGCCGCATTGGGTCTGGGATAAGCTGAACGACCATCCCCGTAGTCGTATGTACCAACCCACAGTCCTTGCGTGGGGTGAGTCCCAAGCCCACGTAGGAGAGATTCTACCCCTCCGATGGCTTCGAGAGAATGCAAGTCTTTCAGATCCACAAGACTGGCAAGTTTATGCGGCTTAAACGCAAACGGACCCAAATCGATATCCTCGTCGTTCAAAGGCATTGTACCTGGTGTGCTACCAGCATGACCTTCGTCTGGAGCATTACTACCTCTCAATTCCAACGGGATATTGACCGGGGAATGGCATGTAGTGTGAACTTTGCCTTCTGATTCGCTATGCGTAAATTCACGAGAATGGGGTTCGAAATAAGCAGAGGGAGAAGCAACAGTCAGGCTCCTAGCGGTGTCAGACTTGGCTCTGTGCAAGATGGGATCTCCGTCGCCATGATGGTCAGGTTCACTCCCGTGGGAGTCAAGAGTAGAATGGTGGAGTAGGTTAAAGGAAGTCAACCCGCTCCGTTCTTCTGGTTTATTATTGCGGAGGTGCAGAGACGTGGCGAACTGGACAGAAGACTGGGTCGATAGAGTGGGGGATGGGGGGATGCCCACACTAGATCCCTCATAGGATGATAAGAAAGTTGGGGAGGGGGATAGTGAACGAGGCACGTCCAGAGAAAGACGGCTTATTGAGGGACTTGGATAAGGTGAGAGGAAGGAACCCTGCTGGTGAGCAGGGAGTGAAGATGCTGAATAGTGGGCAGACGCCGCATCCGAGCGAGTGTGGTTCGTGAGTCCTATGACCCGCGGCTCATGGAGAGATGCTCTAGATGACAAATCAATGGTCATGGTCGTCCGCTTTGCCAAACAAGTGACAATACCCAACGGAACACAAGCTTTACAAGGCTTTATATTACGCGTCTAGCATGTTTACTGTAATAGGACTGCATCGGATGCCTTTGCTTATTATGGAATATGAAGAATTCTAGAAAAGGTGCACAGCCCCAAGCTTGGAAATCTAAAGACAGACCTCGCTGGACCCTGTTTCGGAGTATGTATAAACAGACTGTTGACGTATGTTTACATGTTTACATAAGCGCTAGAGCATAGAGTAGAGTTTGACTACCTACTTGCCAGTGGAGACATCTTTGCATAGGCAAACCAATTAGTAAGTAATTCAAGTTAGGTGCTTACCTGTTAATGCTTGACAAAGTGATGCGAGTATCTTGAGCACTCAATGTATATGACAGAAGGCGACACTCAGGGGCAATCTAACCATAAAGAGGGCGCTTAAATTAGCCGAGTTAGGCTGTACAACAACTTCGGCGCCATGGTCAGTCGGCAGTCACGGAAAAGTCACGGATAGTCACGGGTGCCGAATGCAAACTCCGCTTGGCACCACTATGAGACTGTGTAGCCTAACTACGAATTATATTGGCTATACTGTACTAGTTGGTAGACGGGAAGGTATGACAAGCCTGAATGTCAGATTTACACTGGACTGTGGCTGCCTGTCCAAATTAGACAATGATCAACTTGAGATGCATCAAGGGTAGAGTACCATATGTATCGTGATGTGATTGCAGCGTGAAATGACATCTTGGGTGAGGAGAGCAGGTCCGTGATACAAAATTGAATGCTTCCAATGTGTGGGATGGAGTATTTTGAGTCGGTGCGGAAAGTTGGGTGCGTGTGCTGAAAAAACACCAGTCAACGAAGACATCCTCTTGCGCAGGTGTCGTCGTGTCGATATCTGCTGCTTCGATCATACTTCTTTCAACAGGCGTAGTGGGTTCCCAACCGGCGGTCACTAAGATCTGTATGGGATACCTGAAGAAACACTGAGAACAAAGACATGGAAAGAACAATTGAATTGTGCACTGGCGGCAGCAAAGACCAACCTGTAAAGACCATTCAAAGTTGCCTGTATCCGCGACTCATAAGCATCGAAGGTCGCGTGCTCCTTGCCTGATCGGCCAATACCTCCCTTCAACCTGCGAATACCACCCCCACTCACCGCAGCGAGGCGACTGCGTTAGCCAGTG
>JAYMGJ010000230.1:0-41084 GCA_037178675.1 Scleroderma bovista
ACGCAGAAACACTAATGATACATGGTGCATCTCCCACGTCGAAAGTACAATATACACCTCCCCAACCCACGACTCAAAACATCCCTTCCCGTGGCGGCACCACAACGGGCGGCGGCCGCAGCCCGCTTCCCGGTCTATTGCTCGATCGAGGAGGCAGAGGCGCTGCCACTCTTGTTGCAACGACCTCGCGTGGAAGTGGACCTTTGACAGCTGCCTCTGACCCCCGGTTCTCCACTGGAGTTCGTACGCGTGCCGGAGTTGAATGGGAGGGGGGTGGAGTTGTAGACGCGGTGGGGGCGGAAGACGTTGGCTGTGGCGTCCGGGAACGTGATGTTGAGGGCGGAAAAACGATGTGCGCTGGGAGCGTCGGCGGCGCAGGGTTGAGTGACCTCTTGGGGTTCTCGACAAGAAGATCATCAAGAAGGTAACGGAAATCGAGACCAAACTCTTGCAGGAGCTGATTGGGTGGTAAATGATTTGGCACGGAACAAAGGATGAGCCAACCTTGCGGCTTTGAGAATGGGCGATTTTCAGCGCTTCATCGATGGTTTTCTGGGCAGTGTCCGAACTGAAGACCTGTTTGCGGAATATCTCGGCGAATACTTCAATTTGACCTTTTGCCCAGTCGATGAAGCCTTGTACCGGTCAACACCCCAAGATCTAGGACAAGTTTTATTTGAAATACACTCACTGCTCGTCATCTCGTGCTCCACAAATCCAGCAAGGAACCAGTCCGCCGTGTGTTTGAGTGCTGTAAATACGACCACTGCCAAGTCGTGCACATACAAACCAACATGTCCTTCGAATGGAATAGCCCGGATATATCCCTTGATCGCCTCCCCTCTTGCAGCCAAGAAAGTTTCTCGCGCCCTTGCTCCCGCGCCGAGGCGCAACAGATGCCCAACGAGCTCTACACAGATGGACTTTCTATTCCGCGGACGTGCTAAGGCGTCCAACAGAGCAGATGTAAGTGCTGAAATGAGTGGGGCAAGTGAAGGACGGGAACGAGCGGATTCTGCGAGAGTGACGGCACGGGACCAGTCACGGAGGGCGATGGCTACAGTGAGGTCATCAGACAGTTCAGACAGCGCTCGTGCGTCGCGATCGCTCTTGGCTTTTGCATCCGACGAGGGTGACGAAGAGTTGGCTGCACGCGCCAGTTCGGCCATCCAATCTTGCGGGAGAGGGGGCAGCTTATCGAGATTGAAAGCCGCGGAGGTACGCTGAAACGGGGATGGCTGAGCAGTGGATGGGATGAGGATAAACGAACATACGTCTCCTGTTACCCACATGCTCTTGCGGCGTTCGTGTTCTCCCTCGCGCTCTTTGCGTCTCCGAGCTGCAAGCTCTTCTGCGACTTGACGGAATTGGCCAAGAAGGGTCTTCTTGTCCGTGGCTGCCTCTGTTCTGTAAACATGCGTCTCCTTACTGTGTCGAATTTTGAAGACGTTTGTCATGCCTGACAGCGGGTGACTAGTGTCCACAGATTCGAGAGATGGGGAATACTTACTGGCGGTATCCTTGGTATCGAGTACCAACATCTCATTCAAAGGCCAGCACCTCTCAGCTACCAGCTTTCCTCCGGATTCGCCTGAACTAGATCCTGTTGCTGTTGCTCCTCCACCCCTCCGCTTCGCTACCAAGACTGCGTCGTCCAAGATCACAAATCTCACTATGCTCACGACTTTGTAGGTTGCTGCGTTCAACTCATACACGCCGTCCATTTCAGCAATAACATGTCTACCAGGTGTGGCTGGTGCAAATTTGGCAGAGCCTGATATTTGAGAATGTAATGTTTGCATTTGGGATGCATAGAGCACGCGGAGATCTGCAACCGATGAACGGGCGGCGCGTCTTCGGTCTATCCAGCCATTTAGTCTGTAGGGATCATGATACAGCTATGAAAATGTACCTGCAGCCGAAGCTGACTCCTCGATGTGCAATAGTGAAGGCATGGACTTCCATTCTTGGAGACTTTCTTTGAGGTCGAGCAACTCATTCTCGAGAACACCGATCTCTTTCGAAATGAGAACAAACTCGGCGTAGCTACACGACTGAGCGTCTGTCGATAGAAACTAGAGAATGCGCCTACTTTTTGAATACATTCTTCTGAAGTTCGACTGCAGTGTCATCTTTCGCTGAATGCAGAGACGACTGGAGTGACCTGAGCTCAGCTTCTGTAGAGTTTGCTAGCTTTGCTTTCAGATCTACCAGCAAATTAGTACACGAAGGGGTGTCTGTCGCAGTGACTTGCAGGTATCGGGGTCAAAGTCTTCGGTCTCGAGTAGCCGCTGATCAGCGACTCGTGGATCTTCCCTTCCCTCTGACGTATTTCTGACAATCTCGTCTAGATCCCTGGCCGCGCCTGGTCTCGGTTCGAGCGGAACAGTGGGTACTGCGGGGACGGATGCCTCTGCGGGTGATGATATCTCAGCATATCGAAGAGACATGCGTTTCTTGATCTTGTCGTCCACGGTTGATTTGCGGGCATTTTGTCTGATTGAGGTCGACTTTGCGAACTTGGATATGCTTCGTTTTATGGGCTCTGAGGGCCTGCTTGTGCGGAGGGACTGCATTGCGAATGAGGGCGTGAACCGAACTGGTTCGATGCGGATGACGGTCTCCCGTTTAGGCTGGTTGCCCTTTTTCCCATATTTACTCATTGCGGGTTCCAGTGGATTTCCGCTCTGCTATTTGATTCGGGACTGCTTTCATCCCTCTCCTTGTCCTTGCAGCCATGTACGCCCAGTCGCGACCGAACTCCTTCTACGGCGCAGAGGGAGACGCCTTCGTCAATAACAGGGACTACCTCCCAGATCCACCCCGTCGACCTCGCCAGTCTCGCCAGTCTCGCCAATCCAAGTCCCCCGGACCAGATCCGCCGTACGACTCTTATGACCCAGACGACGCACCCATCGATGCCACCGCAGACGAGTACTATGCCCAGCAACAAGCACAGCAATACCTCGAACAGATCCCACCACGCCGTCGCACCCAATCAATCCGTGACCACTCTCCCTCACCCCCTTCCCTCCAAAGCGGACCACTTCTCGATCACTCTCATCTCCGTCCTGGAAACCAGGCATCCCTCCTCTCCCATGAGCGCACACTCGAACTTTACCGTACGAATGCTAAAAAGTCTCAGGATCCCGCTACACAGTTCGAGTTCGCTGTGTTCATGATCGACGCTTCAAAGTCGGTCCATATCCCCTCCCTTACACCAGGAAACGTCATCGAAGTTGAGAAAGCAGTCGAAAAACGCGACA
Source organism: Scleroderma bovista (assembly GCA_037178675.1). NCBI lineage: Eukaryota > Fungi > Basidiomycota > Agaricomycetes > Boletales > Sclerodermataceae > Scleroderma > Scleroderma bovista. Next base: position 3,267 of record JAYMGJ010000230.1, read on the forward strand.
ACATGATTCACGAGGCTATTGCACTACTCAAACGCCTCGCGGATCGGGGCCACCCCGAATCTCAGTATTTCTTGGCAGACTGCTTTGCAAATGGGATCGGTACATACAAGGGAAAGCAGGACTTCGATCGTGCCTATCCGCTATTTGTCCTCGCTGCTAAACACGGCCATCCCGATGCAGCTTACCGTGCTGGCACTTGTTGCGAAAACGGATGGGGTTGCAGGAGGGAATGCGCTAAAGCACTCCAGTTCTTCCGCAAAGCGGGTGCTGCACTTCACCCGGGTGCGATGTATCGACTCGGACTCGCTGAACTTAACGGTGAACTTGGCCTCTCAAAGCGGCCAAGGGAGGGTGTCAAGTGGCTGAAACGCGCAGCAGAGCATGCCACCGCAGAGTTTCCCCACGCCTTACATGAACTGTCCCTTTTACACGAGAAAGGGATATACAATGTCGTGTTTGTCGATACGGAGTATGCAGTCGAACTACTAGCGCAAGCAGCGGAGCTCGGATATGCGCCATCCGCTTACCGGTTAGGGGAATTCTACGAGTATGGGAAGCTGGGGTGTCCGCAAGACCCTGCCCTCTCGATCCACTATTACGTGAATTCGTGTTCACTAAAATGCGGATTTAGGCTAATATCACCCTTATAGAACATCGCCGCTCAGCAGAACCATCGTGACGCCTGCTTTGCACTCACAGCGTGGTATCTGGTCGGCTCAGCAGGTGTACTTCCTCAGTCTGACACGGAAGCATTCTTGTGGGCAAAGAAAGCAGCCGAAGGTGGCCTTGCGAAAGCAATGTATGCCGTAGGATACTTCCTTGAAGTGGGAATCGGTACATCGTCTAACCCCAAAGAGTACGTGGAAAACTGGTTGCTTAACTGGCTACCTGAAACTGACATATCATCAGAGCTAACGAATGGTACAAGCAAGCTGCTGAATTGGGCGATAAACGTGCACAACAGCGCCTCAACGGCCCACCAGACAGTGGACAACAACCCCCAACCGATGACGGGAAGAACGGCAAGGACTGCGTCATTATGTGAATAATACCACACGATTCAGTTTCCAGCATCGCTGAGCGATTGCTAGGTGAACACGCACATCTGGCGAGGACCCTTCTCTATAATCTACCCACCCGTCATTTCAGACATTACATCCGTTACATGTCATTTCCGCACCATAGCTCCCCCACTCTCCCTTCACCTCCGCCCTAATATTTATTTTCCAATGGATTAACCAACCTGTTCGTCGTTTAGGGGGGCCAGAGCTCCAAAGGACATCGATTTCATACAGATCTTACCCCACATTTTTAGATATCCACAACGTACACCCAGGTACACATACAGTTACCTTATTTGATTGTGCTCGTTGCTCGTCTATGGCTAGTTGCCAGCAACCAGGGTTCTTGTTCACGACGGAATATGTACACGCCGCGAAAGGTCACTTTGCACACCCTTCACAGTGAAGGACAAGAACCAAGACAAAATCACTTGATGTGGCACCAGTGGGGCCATGATGCATATTTAGGTTCGACGGAAGTGAGAAACAGGTGTGCATTTCACTACGTTGCTCTGCATTGCGCCGGGAAGCCATCAGCGGTGCCCAATTTTAGATAACATTGTTCTAGTCTCGTGCTGATTCGGATTGCGCCATCTGTCTAGTTCTTGAGGCTGGTTACGGCAACATTCAGCATGGCGACGGGAAGAAGAACAAAATTGAAATACCTTGCAATACATTCGATCTCGAAGAGGACATCCTTCGGAAGTCGTGCTACTTCGACTGCCGAGCGTGCAGGCTTGTGGTCTCCGAAGAACTTGGCATAGATACCATTCACAGTAACGAAGTCCTCCATATCTTTCAAAAACACCTAAATGCCGAATTTGTCAGGTCACATTCCCCCCGGGTGCTTTTGTGAAGATAGGAACCTACGGTAGTCTTCACGACACGACCGATGTCGCTCCCACCAGCCTCCACGACCGCCTTGAGATTGGCGAGGGCCTGCTCCGTTTGCTCGACCACCCCGCCCTGAACGATCTGCATGGTAGAAGGGACGAGTGGGATGCAACCTGAGACAAAGAGGAGGTCGCCAGCTTTGATAGCTTGAGAGTAGGGACCGATTGCTGCCGGTGCAGCTGTGTGCCAGTCGAGTAGTTCAGCTGTAGTAACAACGGGTGAATCAGTGGCCACTGATACCTGGAGTAGAAACAATTGTCAGAGATGGGTGGGTAGTACCCGACATGGTTCTTGAGAACGAAATGGGATGGTCTAGATACAATGGCTTGGCTGACAGCCCTCGAGGAAATCTCAGACACGCTGGCGCTAGTGTCGATCGGAGTCGAGCGGGTGTTCGCAGCAAGTTCATCGACGCAGGTTCAAACCACACAAAACCCACTATTTTACCGAAATGGTAGCGTGACTTGGTTCAAGACAGGGGTACTCAGGGTGATACAACTTCCTCCAGCAATACCACTGGTACTGAACGAAGTATTCCCCTAGTCTCGGGCATTTAGTGCATTCATTCGTCTTGTACACGCTGGATCAAGTCCTGTGGGTGATAGGGTCAAGCCGGTGTAGCTGTCTATTGACCATTCGACCCAGCGTGCTTGAAGCTCGCACTTCTCGCAGTTAAGCTTCCATTCTCGAAGCTTTTTGTACAGCTGTCCTCCGCACAGGCGCTCGCAAAAGTTTGCAGAAGCTGCGACTTGCGCAGTACATCGATGAGCCGTGGAAACAAATCTCTGATGCATTCCTCGAGACCTTTCGCGGTAGGATTCCTGGAAAGTGTATGATACAACCACCGCCTGCACTCCTCCGTCCTGTTCTGAAGGAGCGATGATATGATGATTTAGAAACGACATATTCGCATCCAAATCATCACACCACTACTGTTGGCCTGAAACCGACAAGCCCAGCAGCCTGCACAGACAGTGGGTGTATTTTGGTCCTCTCAAATGCCCAGTGGGACACATACGAGGATTGGTACTGGGTGAACTGTTTCTCCAAAGAACGTGAGGGTGCAAGTTCGTAAATATCTGGGTGCGAAGTTAGCGCTGCATTAGAGGGGCGTGTCAGAAAACTAACATTCTCGTGATGAAGGAACTCGCGGTACGTGCTACGCGCGCTGGTCCAGGACTGGGTGTTAAACGGTCTTATGGTCTCCTTGATCACAGAATTCGGTCAACTGGTCTTTCGCAGAACGTTGGTGATGTGAATATGGAAGGCATTGGGCGTAAGTTCGATCGAAATGGGGAAGATCCATCCGTTCCCACTGTGTTGGAGGTCCATAATAGCGAGTATGTAGTCAAGATTCAGGAACAAATCAAAGGATGCCGAGATTGGCAGACTCGAATGAAGCACCGAATATGCTGAGCTTGACGAAGGGCATTTCGAGTTGGGTTGAAGAGCAGACCGGTTTGTCTTTGACAAGCGAAAGCGATGCAAGCGTCTAAGACGAGGACGAGCAGGACGATATTGAGAATACGTCCTGGCTAACTGGGGCGGCGCGTGGTTTACCCAGGAGCGTCGGTGACTTCCGATTTCCGAATGACGATCCATCGAGCAAGACGACCAGCACTTCGTTTTGCTGTAGCGCTGCTGTCCTCGATGAAAGCGACTCCTCGCCCGATGTCAACCTCCCCTCCGCCACCGAGCGAAAGAGCAGCCAAGCGTCTGAAACTAGACCACCTCAATTCTGATTCGTTCAAGAATGGGGTATTCTTGGCCCCAATGGTGCGATCTGGTGCTCGTGAGTCACTCTACCCATCATCGCGCTGTACCAGACACGATCCCACTATTAGTTCCTACTCGGCTGATGGCACTTAAACACGGTGCATCCCTCGTGTGGAGTCCAGAGGTAGTAGACAAGGCCATCTTACACGCCGAACGCGTCGTGGACCGTGAGCTATATTCCATCGTCTTCCCCTAATAACCTAACGTCGCAATTTATCATGCATAGCCGTTACTGGTGTCATATCATACAATGGCAAGACCCGTGCCATTTTCACAACGCATCCCGTTGAAAAACCGTACCTCATTTATCAGATCGGGTCAGCATCCCCAGAACTCGCCGTACAAGCTGCCAAGACGGTCATTCAAGACGTGTCGGGCATCGATCTGAACTGCGGCTGTCCCAAGTCGTTCAGCACGCACGCCGGCATGGGCGCTGCGCTCCTGACGAATCCTGACCTCTTGTGTGATATTCTCACGGCGCTTCGCAAGGAACTTCCCCCCGAGGTCACGGTGTCGGCCAAGATTCGGCTTCTCCCGTCGCAGGATGATACCAAGAGACTGGTTGAAAGGATCGTCCGGACGGGTGTAAGTGCGCTTACTGTGCACTGTCGAACCAGAAACATGCGGCCCAGAGAAGCCGCGCTCATAGAGAGGCTCAGGGGAATAGTAGAGTTTGTGGACAGTTTGGGGGTGGGTATCCCAGTCGTGGCGAACGGGGATTGTCAAGGCTGGGAGGATGCGAAGCGAGTGAAAAGAATAACTGGTATGTCTTTCCGCGTTAAAGTGATCTGAGTGACCGTATGCCTTCTTTAGGAGCATCTTCCGTGATGATCGCGACCGCTGCAGAAGCAAATCCATCATGCTTCGCACTCACACCTCTTCAGGACGTGGAAACGACACTGATACCACCCTATCTGCGACTGGTAAGCACTTTGAAGCAATAATCTGGTATGAGCACTTATGTTTCCCAGTGCAAATACCTTGATAACCACTGGGCTTTGACCAAGTTTTGCATCAGCCAATTCAAAGGCATCCGAACAGAGATCACGAAGGATGAGGCACACAAGTTCAAGTCCCGGATAATAAAAGCGAAGGGGTACGACGAAGTGACCGAACTCGTCGGTAGCTGGACGGGAGATGCAGATCTTGCGGACATCGTGAAATGCATACACTCGCGACGATCTCGTCCGCTTCTGGTGGATCCACCTCCAGATCCAGAGACATTGAGCCCATGGGCACTTAATGGGGAGGATTGTTCGTCAGAGGAAGATCCACCGCTTGCGACCCCACCCGATCGCCCCAACCCGGAGCCACCGACGTCGTGTGCTCCTCTAGGACCGAGCACGGCAGCACGGATGCCGCAGCCTGCGCTCATCACCGGGAGTGATTTGCTCACCCCCACCCCTACACCCAGACATGTTTCTCCATTCAGCCCCTGATCATATCTCCAGCTCCTTGGACCAGGATAATGTCACCGCATGGGTTTTTGAATATAATAGTCTGTTCTGATCAATGTGGCAATGCGCATCAACTAAGCAGAAGCAGTCGAATTTGTCGGGCGCGTTCCTCTAGCCTACTAAGGATGATGTGGGTGTCATAGATAGCCAAGGCTTGCGCCCATGTAACAGCATAAATACAAGACAGCAGAGATCACATACGCGGAGTTAATGTGATGTACATGCCAACGACAACGAGAACGCACACAGCAATAGCCACGATTGCCAAAGGAGTGGTGGAATCGGTCCAGTTTCCTACTTCGAACCCCGGTCCGGAGGAGGTGGTTGTGAAGGTGGCTTGTTGTGCCATCGTCGCGTCAGATGTGTATATGGTGGAGGGCGTGATACCCATCAGCCCGGAAGACTACCCTGTTCCACTTGGGCTCAGTATCAGTGGCTTCGTGGACGCCGTAGGAGACAGAGTGACGAGGCTGAAGGAAGGAGACCGGGTTAGAAGCCACGATTGTGTGCGATATCCGTTTCCTCACTTGCATTGAATCCAGATGTGCGCATTCACGCTGTTGGAGCCAAAGAGCAAGGGATTGCAGACGAAGGCAGTCCTAGACCAGACGCTGTGTGCGCAGGTGGGTGTGGTGCTAACGGACCCCTATCGACTGAATTCGGCGCCCAGATCCCCGATGACCTAAGCCTGGAAGCGGCAGCGACGATCCCAGACAACTTTGTCACCGCTTTCCACACGCTTTTCAACGAACTCGGATTGCCGCCTCCGAAAACATTCCCGGTGACATCCGCTCCGCCAGGTGCCGACCGGCCGATTCTTATTTACGGCGCGGGCGCAACGACAGGGCAATACGCCATTCAGCTGCTTAAACTTGCAGGGTACACCAACGTCATCGCGACGGCATCCTCGCACAATCATGACTATCTCCGGTCGCTTGGTGCACGCCACACGATTGACTACAGGTCGCCGGACATGGCCGACCAGATCATCCGTGCTGCAGGTGGCAAGGTCGAGCTCGTTATGGACTGCATAAGTGCGGAGGGGACATTGAAGCGGGTAGCTCAGGTCGTGCAGTCCAATGGAAAGGTGGCATTGTTGTTACCCGTCAAGGAAGGGGATTCAGTGATGACGGAGAGCGGGGGGGCATGGATGGCACTTCCCCCTGAGAGAAATCCATTCGAGGACGGGGTCGAGGTTATCGGGGTGAGAACGTTCCTTTACCAAGAGGTGAGTATCCCGAGAATGCTTTGACATTGACTGACTCGGGGATGCCAGAACGAGTACTTGAAAGAAAAGTTGATGCCCGAGATACTTGCTCAGTTGCTGACAGACGGCCTCATTCAGCCGAGCCGGATTCGTATGTTTGATCACGGGACCCTATTGGAAAGAACGCTCGCCGCTTTAGAGTTGATGGGTAGTGGGCAGGTGAGCGGTGAGAAGCTGGTCGTCAGGGTAGCCTAGTCAGCTCGACCGTTGGGAATGATATGAACAGGATGCATGTCATATCGGCGTGCAAATATGACATGACACTGAGAGGCCGTGAACAACTCACGTCGATGATACCATACCATAGAGTGTGTTTTAGTTTCAAAAATATAATACGATGGGACCCAGGAACAGGGCCTTGTCGGGCGCTTGTGGCTGAAGGGGACGCGGGGGCTGCGGCATGCGAGCCAGTGTAAGCTGATAAGGCACCCTGCGGCGATAACGATGCTTGAGCCTGGAGAGACTCTCGGGGTGCTCAGCTCGCCCAGCACAGTGTCCACCATCCTCGCACCAACGACGAGAACACCCCGTAGCACTCTCGGGGCGTCCGACACGTTCGGCCACTCGTCGACTGAGCAACGGCTGAACGAATTTCGAGTCACCACGTGGGATGCGTCTGTCCCTTCCCGATTAGGAAGTCCTTCTCCGGCCCCGTAGCGCCTTTTCCAGAGCGCACTCTTGTCCTCAGAGTTTCTTGGTCCTATAAAGTTTTCTTCCCCCCCCCCACCGGCGCAGAGCCGCCAGCTCTCGCCTCCTCTCCCTTCGTCCTCCTCGTCCACGACAATGGCGATGCTGATACCCTTGGAACCAAACCGGCGCCGATCACTCTCTGACCCGCTCTCGGCCGTACTCCAACCCCCCCAAAACGAAACACCCGCCGATCGCGTTCGCAGACTCGACGCAGAGCTCGAAGCAAAGCGCGTCAGCGACAGCATCGACGAAATGCTCAAGATGGAGAAGAAGGACAAGCGGACAAAACCGGAGGTCAAGATCCTCCTCCTGGGCCAGAGCGAGAGCGGCAAAAGCACAACGCTCAAGCGTGAGTCTCCCTCCCCCCTGCCGTCGTTTCGCTTGGTATTTTTCCCTATCAAACGCAGTCTACGTCGTTCTTTCTTTCACTTATTTCGTCACTGCGCAGTAGAGGTTCTAATCACGAGCGCTTAGTGGCTCTGCTGTAATAGGTAGTCTTCTCTTGCTGAGGGTTGGACTGGGGTTCTTCCGGTCACATCTAGAATCTCGTCTTCTCTGACGTGTTCTTTGACCGCCATACTGTTCTAGACGCTGACCATAACTTCCTCATCAGAGTTCCAGTTGATGCATGCACCTGCTGCCTTCCATGCCGATCGTCTCGCATGGCGCGCCGTCATTTACCTCAATCTCGTTCGCTCCATCCGCAGGTATGTCCAATCATCCCATCGATCGTCCGCGATCATCGCAACTTCGATTAGAATATTAGACGCCATCTCTCCAGATGCCGATGACGGCGACGACGCTGATCCGGCCACAACCCCTACCAGGCGCACTACTGGCACTCGGGTGGCGACATTCGAACAATACCGAACAGCACTCGAGCCCCTTCGAGAACTCGAGGACCGCTTGATTCGCATGCTTTCCTCCCCCGACGAAATCGAGCCCGTTCGTGTTGCCCCCCCGAAACCAGACTGGAATGCATATACTAGTGCCAACTACCACAGAGCGACAGGAAGAAACGGTCGGCCTTCTCCCGTCATTACCATCCCACGCTCTAGGAAACCGTCCTCTCCTTACTCGCCCGTATCCCAATCCCCCGGCCCAAGTCTTCCGTCTCCAGGAGGGTCCAGTAACAGTTCATCAAAATCAAAGCACGCAGAGGTCAGCGTCCACACGACCTCCAACTGGAAAAAGGCGTTTAGTCTGGGCAATAGACTAAGGAGCACCAAGGGTGCCCATACCAACGAGATCGAAGGATGGTGGGACGACCCCTCGGACCCGGTGCATGTAGTACACGCGTGTGCACAATCAATGATAGCCCTTTGGAAAGACCCCAGCGTCAAACAACGACTCCGAGAACTCAAACAACGAATAGAAGAAAGCAGCGGGTTGTGAGTACCACCAATGTATCAACTGCCTTGCGTACTAATCTAGGGCCAGCTTTTTAGATGAAATTTCGCGTATCACGGCCCTTCGATACTTTCCCACTGACCGTAAGTACTGACTCTCACCTCCGTCTGTCTGCTGAGCCAAGATTATAGAGGATGTATTAAAAGCACGTCTAAAAACATTGGGCGTTGTAGAACACTCCTTCTCCATTCCAGACACCGATCGAAAACCCATCGAGTGGAAGGTTTACGATGTCGGTGGTGCTCGAAACCAGCGCGCCGCCTGGGCGCCCTATTTCGACGATGGTGCGATGTCCAACTCCACCAAGGCACGCAGCCTTCGTTGACCTTGCCTTACAGTAAATGCTATCATATTTCTCGCCCCTATATCGGCTTTTGATCAAATGCTGGCCGAGGTGTGTGAAATTCATCTCGGAGAAACGTGTTTTTCATGAATTCACCAGGACCCAAAAACCAACCGACTCGAGGACTCGTTTCTATTGTGGAAGGCAGTCGTTTCCAATAAGCTATTGACGAACGTCAGCATCGTACTTTTCCTAAACAAAATCGATCTGCTACAAGTGAGCATGACCCCGTTTCCCCTTTTGTGCTGTTCGCTGATTTCCGGACGTCAGGCGAAGCTCAACAGCGGTGTGAGACTTCGAGATCACATGCCGCATTATGGAGCTAGGCCCAACGATTATGAAAGCGTGACAAAGTGTGCGTCTAACGATGCGTCCAGCCATTTCCGCAACTGACTAGTGCCTTGCAGACTTTTACAACAAATTTGGCTCTGTGCACCAGGAGTTCTCCGCGAACAAAGAAAGAGAACTCAGGAGTAAGGATTCCATCCGAACGGTGCCTATGCCATCTAACATGTAACCAGTACATTTCACCTCTGTCACCGATACTAGACGCACCGCGACCATCGTCAAAAATGGTGAGTGAGAAAGTCACAGTCACACATGCACAACCATGACGTGTAAATTTCCTCAGTGCGAGATATCATCATCACGGCCAATCTCAAGAGTCTCAACTTGATGTAGCAACAATAATTTCATGTCCAAGGACTGATTCCAATTCATTCTACTTATATACCTTACAACTCAATATACTGACGACGTTTACCCTGATCACTTCGTTCAAAATATCCTGTTATTCACATTTCCTCGCTTACCCTTATTCTGGGCTTTGTAAAGTTCTCCTTCATATGTGTACTTCTGCTGCATAGTTTAATACCTCGTCTCAGTATCACCTTAGCATAATCGCAGTATATAATCAGTGGAATCCCCTATGAATTTTTGACACCTGGGCAGAGGATTGGCACATAAAGGCATCTCTAAGTCGTATGATTACTACATGGCATCGATGATCTCCTTCAACTTTGCTTCGTTCAAAATTTCGAATCCTTTCTCGGGTGTAACCTGATACGGAGATAGATCAGCGCGCTATATATCAAGGTGGGACGTAAAGGCACTGACCTGAGCAAGCTGTACATTGTGGTGGTCAAGCTTCTCCTCCATCACTTGTTTTAGAACCCGAAGTGTCAGCTTCTGTGCCTCAAAGAGTGACATTTGCTACGACGGAAGTCAATTCGCGATAAGAGCCACTGGGAAAATAAAACACGCACTCTGTACCACTTGTCTTGGAGTTCGCTCTGTGCTGCTTCTGAACCCGATCCGATGGCTTTTGCGTCATATCGCATAAACGTGCCCGAGGGATCTGTGTGGTACCTGTACGCCATTAACGCCAAAACGCACACCTTATCTCTCTATGCAATGCAACTCACAACTGCGGTCCCAGCTCGTCAACCCCCGCAATAAGCAACGCAACGCCAAACGGCCGACTCATCAACGCCTCCTCATCATGCACACTCTCGCCAAACCGCAGCGCCAAATCACACACCGCCTGCGCGACGCTCTCGACCTTGATCCGTTCGTCGTATGTGAACGCGTGGTTCTGCGCCGTGACGCGCGCATGGTCGATCATCGTGCGTGCGTCTGCGGTGAGCCCGGACATGGCGCATCCGAGGTGGGCGTCGATTTCCATGATTTTCTCGATGGAGCTGGATTCGAGGAGGGGAGATTGGACGCGTTTCTCGACGGCGAGGACGACGCCTTCGGGGGTGCGGACGCCGACTGTCGTTGAGCCGAGCTTTATGGGGGAGGGGGACGGGAATGTAGGGGATCAGCAGGAGGGTGGTGAGATCGGGGGGCTTACTTTGATAGCTTCGATGGCGTATTCGACTGGGAGGTGTTCGTCATCGTGTGCGTGCTGGGGGTGAGCGAAAGAGTGCGTACCTTGGAACAATCGGCCCTCTGGGGAAAAGGTATTGACACCTCGATCTGGGAAGGGCTGTCGTTTCTTTATTATCTCCCAAGAACGTGCAGGGGAAGCTCACCGTACTCTGAGCGCGTCAAGAACATGTTGGACTGGGAACAATCACGATGGAGGAGTTGGGAAGGTACGATATGCAGGTGTGGCAGGACACTCGACGCGCGTCGTGGACATGGGATGGGAATATCTTGCCTTTCATGGACTAAGCCGCGCCGGGAAACTCGAATATCCTAACAAGCTTCCCTTTCCTCGGAGCTCCTCAGCTTTGACAGAACACCACCATCATGACGATAATCATAGGACCCACTGAACTTCGCTCGATACTCACATTCACCGTCAACCTCGCCCGCATGGCGGGGACTCTCATGCTCGAAGGCTCCCAGGCTATCCAATCCGAATCCGATATCGACGTGAAGAAGAATTCAGTCGATTTGGTCACGGAGTACGATATCGCCGTTGAGAACCTTGTCAAGAGCGAGATCGAGAAGGTGTACCCCAATTTTGGATTGTACGTTTTGAACGATGTGTGTGTCACAGAGCCACTTATCGACCCCTGTTTCTTATCGTTCAGCATAGGCGAGGAATCACATTCCTCAGGAGTGCAGCCAGAGTTGACAGATGAGCCAACGTTTTGCGTGGACCCGATTGGTGGGTCTTCTATGACGACGACGACGACTGACATCAGAATACCTATCGCGCGACGCATTCGTAGATGGAACTACGAATTTCGTCCATGGCTTCCCGTACGCAAGCTGTATATCGCTAGGTCTTATCTATCAAAAGCGGCCTGTTCTAGGTGTCATTTATAATCCATTCCTCGATTATTTGGTCAGTGGGTTTTGCGCCTACATGTTGCATTGAGGACTGACTAGATGCAGTATACTGGAGTCGAGGGACAAGGTTCCTATCTGACGCGGGGCACCGGCCAGCCCATGAAACTTCCCCTGGCCTTTCCTAAGCCGCTTCCCTCCCTCTCGACAGCACTCATAGGTAACCTTCTCCCTCAGTGTCACAACCCGAGCCTTGACAAGCGATCTGTTTGGTTTAGCTGTCGAATGGGGATCCGATCGTGGTGTTCCGGCGGTCACTGGGAAATCAAACTCCTTCCTTCGTCTAGTTGGTGACCCCGCTAGTGTTCCTGGAGGAAGGATGGCCCATTCGCTCCGTTCCCTTGGCAGTGCTGCAATGAACTTTTCTATGGTAGCACAAGGAGGTTTCGACATGTACTGGTAAGTTGTGGTGCTGCTTTATTCTGCACCATTGACTAAGCGCTGGCATTAGGGAGGTCGGTTGCTGGTAAGGCTTGGAGACAAACCACACTCAATTTTCATGACTGATCCTGGACACTTTTTTGTTTCAGGCCATGGGACGTTTGCGTAAGTTCCGCTGCTGTCAGATTCACCACTCGGGTTGACAGTTGCCATTTAGGCTGGTATCGTCATTGCTCAAGAGGCAGGAGGCGTCGTGACCGGTTCGCACACCGTCCTGGCCACATCTGTGCATCCGTTCGAGGTGACGCCAGAAATCTTGACCGGGCGCAAGTATCTGGTCATTAGAAAGCTACCTGACACCCCCCAGGAGACAGGTAGAGAGGCTCAACTGCGTATTGCGAGGGAGTTCTATGAGACTGTCGAGAACATTGAGCCGAAGTAGTCGTGTCTATAGTAACGCATGGGAAGAAGGCAGAAAGATACAATGGACTGGAACGGTATCAGCAATGGTGGGTTAGTGACTAGTGCATGCAGCTACTGCCGCCAAGGACATACATGTATTACCAAACATAGGCAACTTGCTAGATCATCAGAGCAATTGGTGTTCTGCTCTTGTATGGGCAGTGTTGTGATCCGAACACTGTTTGCGGTATATAAATAAAGAATTCACGCTTTCATGTACGGGTATCTTAGAGCTCGATGAAGCTCGGTCATTTTGCGGTCGTTGTAAGCGAGCAGCGTGGAAGGAATATCGGGTTATGACGGCAGGGCACTGCCAGCACAACGAGAGGAAAAATTCGCTCATCCTGCCACAACCCGATATTTGCCTCCACGCTCGCTGAACGTTGGACATTGTAACTCTCATCATGACAACAGGCCTAGGGAAGACAGAGCTTCGCTCAATCCTCACATTCACTGTGAATCTGGCCCGCATGGCAGGCAGTCTCATCCTTGAAGGCTCCCAAGCCATCCAGTCGGCTCGAGATATCGATTCTAAGATGAATTCGATCGATTTGGTGACAGAGTACGACGTTGCTGTGGAAAACCTTGTGATGAACGAGATAAAAAAGGAGTATCCCGACTTCAAATTGTGCGTTTGATGTTGGATCATATCGTCAAATGTCAATAGCCGTTGTTGGCTGACACCTCTTAATAACCAGCGTGGGCGAAGAGTCGTATTCTTCGGGAACGCACCAAGAGTTGACGGATGAGCCCACGTTCTGCGTGGACCCAATCGGTGGGTGCATATTGGTTGTACCATTGATGTGCTTACACCACTGCCAATTCGTAGATGGAACGACAAACTTTGTCCATGGCTTTCCATATGTTTGTATATCGTTGGGTCTTATCTATCAAAAGCGACCGGTCCTAGGCGTCATCTACAATCCATTCCTCGAACATCTGGTAAATGAGTTAGCCTTGTAGTATGTGGCGCGTTAAGGACTTACATCTGGCAGTACACTGGGATCGAGGGCCAAGGCTCCTATCTCACCCGAGGAAATGGCCAGCCCATGAGGCTCCCATTGGCTTCCCCCCAGCCGCTTCCCTCCTTGTCGAAGGCGCTTATAGGTAGACCTTGTCATTACCTTAGTAGACTGACTTGATTGATGTCACCTCCTTTAAGCTGCCGAGTGGGGGTCTGAGAGAGACGTCCAAAGAATCACCTCAAGGTCTAACTCACTCCTCCGCCTGGCCGGTGACCCCACAGATGGTGTTTCTGGTGGAAGGATGGCGCATTCAATCCGTTCGTTGGGAAGTGTTGCATTGAACCTAGGAGGAATCGCACAAGGGGCTTTTGACCTATCTTGGTAAGTATCTTCTAATTCCACTGCATACCTTTTTACTAACCGCTCCACTAGGGACATTGGTTGCTGGTGAGGACCGGAAATCAGCTACACCTTATGTTTTAACTGATCCTGGACATCGTGTCTTAAAGGGCGTGGGATGTTTCTGTATGTTGCATCGCTGTCCAATTTAAAGGTGTTGACGATCGGCTTTAGGCGGGCATTGTCATTGTTCAGGAGGCAGGCGGCGTCGTGACTGGTTCGCACGCTGTCCTGGAAGCTGCCGATGCGTCGGTAGATCCGTTCAAGATGACCCCGGAAATTTTGAACGGGCGCAAGTATCTGGTCATTAGAAAGTTACCTGACACTCCCCAGGAGACAGGACGAGACGCCCAACTGCGCCTTGCGAGAGAGTTCTATGAGACCGTCGAAGATCATCAGCCGAAGTAATTCAGTGGGATCCCAATGAATAGTAGACCAACATAGAATATAGAATTTCCGTAGATCAGGGCAAAGGCATAACCAGCCATCCACAATTGACAAAGATTGACGACCTATAAAAGCTAATCTCCCCCGGACGGTCCAAGGACTCGAAAAAAAACGGGTCTTGTGAGGTAAGTGACAAGCCACAAAGTACTTCGACGTGTGAGAAATAGCGTCACTTCTCCCTTACTACTATGTAGCAGATTGTGCATGCGGCAACTGAGGTGGCTCAAGATGTGTCTCAAGTGTAGCACGGTCCAGTTGTGCTTTAGAGCAGCGGAAGCGGGCGGCAGCCGTTTTCACAGCCGCCCGCGTGGTACTGTGGGAATAGAGATTCACTTCGTCTAAAATCATCCCTTTTCTCTGGACTTCACCTAACCACCTGGACGATACCTGCTACTGGACTTCATGAGCGCCTTCTACCGCTTAGGGCCACAAATCGTGATAGGATATTGCATGGTGGTGACACTGACCCATGTATTAGGACGGTGTTCAGGCCTAAAAGTTTAAATTTTAGGTCCGTCCAAACGCAAGGCTTCGAGCTACGAAGGCGACATCTGAGGCGTTTTCTGCTCTGGAATCCATCACCTCTGGGGTCACGCGACGACGAATTCACAAAGGAGCCTCGCCCCTGTATGATATCATGGAAATTCCCATTTGTGGGGACTGCGACAAGCGTTCTCCTCTGGGGCTGTGACGTGCTCAAAATAGTGGCCAAGGTTGGGCAGCTCGTGGAAAAGGGAGCTGCGCACTGAACCAAAACAGTGCTGCCAAGTGCGTCCGAAGTGCGTTGGTATACACCCAACATTGTCTAAGCCATTTCTGGCAGGCTCACCTTTGCCCGCAGTCATTTCGATCTTCAACCTATCCCCCGACTTGCAGGTTCAGCTTCCGGGAAGGCCGCCTTGATCCAGTGCCATGGCCGAACGCATTGCCATTCAGCCCAGACAGCAGACCACCGTTGCGCCTTCATCTACTACTGCACCTTCTTCCGCAACTGGATCTTCGTCGGGGACCGCCTCTGCAACTGGGTCTTCATCGGGGACTGCCTCTGCTACCGCGACGTCGTCCAAAGTCACCATTCCTGCCAACGCCGCACCTGGTCAGATTGTCTTCACCCAACCACCTCTGCAGTCTACTTCATACTACAAGATTGCATCAGGCGAATATATCACCTTTGGTTGGAATTTCACCCAACTGTACGTGACCCCGACGTCGCTCACACTCTCTGCGGTTTGTGAGAACGGAAATACATATCCTATTGGTCCAACAGACGGTATCATCCCGGGGAACGCGCAGAGTGTGGTGTGGTACCCCTATGGCTACCAGACAGCCAACCCTACTGTCCCCCTTGCTCAGGCGAGCTACACCCTTCATATATGGGGTAATGGGGGACCAAGTGCCGCAGCGACTGCAGGATATTTGGATGCCAATAGCGACCTTGAGTTTGCGCTGTACACACCACAGCCATACACACCCTTGGCGAGCGGTAAGTTTCACATATTAATATTCCCACACTTTTGATCATGCATCCCCAGGCTGGATGTGTGTAGGTTGCGGAGGTGCTTTAGCTCAGGTTGTGGCACATCCGGCTTCTGTTGCTCTTGTGACAACCCTGTTGGTTGTCTTCCTTTCCGGCTTCACCACCCTCCGGAGGGTATGGGACTGAAAAAAGACGCCTAAAACACTTTTCAGGTGCCCAGCTATTTATTGTTCTGCGTGATATATAAATGGACATAACGGGTTTCACACTGGTCAATGAACGGATATAGACTTACAGACGTTCTGATTTTCACGTCACATGTTGCAACATTGGACTTTTAAATTTATATGTACTGCTTATAGCCACTGGTGATGTTTGTAACGCCAAGATATCATGGTTGTGTAGCCCCCCTTCGCATCCTGGACCAAGAGTTCAAATTATTTGGTCATACCATGATATACTCTGCGATTCATCCCGGGAACCAAATAATAGGTTTGTAGCCAAAGTCGCAGCCGTCCCCGGTGCGCTTGATCTCTCGCGCTTGTTAATCTCTCTTACTAAAATTTACAGATCTTTCGACAAACAACGTACAAAGTCCGCGGTGGAATCTCTGACTCTGAAATCCACAGCTTCGAAACGTTCTCAATGATTAATGTTATATGATTTTTGGCTTTTTTAGGTTTCAGCCCCTTCAACTGTCACCAGACCGCCATGGGCCAGGAACTCTTAAGTAAGTAGCGTGTCGATGCCGTTAGGTTCAGCGAATCGGAGGCTTGAAGAGACTTGAGGCTGGTTGAGGTTGAACTCTCCCATCGGATGAAGTTGGCTAGATCATCAGAGATATATCCAGATTGAGTATTTTTGCTGTGGAACGTTCCAAGCCAAGCTGTTTGACTAGCCATTTATTAGCACTGCCAGTAAAAGAGGTACAGTCAACATTCATGCCACCGCCACAACGCCTAACGAGCATCATATCTCAGAATTCGATGAACAAGAATGATGATCAACATGGTCAGCTGACAAGCGGTGCGTGCGTACATTACTCACAGGTTTCATCCGGGAAGAAGCCTACCCGCCAAAGAGTCAGTGCTGGAGATGAATTGGTTGCCGAAGTGCTAACAACGTGGTCGCTGTTCAAACGGCGCTAGAAGTCTAGAGAAATGTGTTGTGAAAGAGGGAACGAAGAGAAGGAATGATAATTGAATCTCCCTTCCTCTGTCTGTCAACAATGGACGGAATTGATGCAATATTTTATTCCCGTGTGACCGTTTCAGGGGACTGAGACAAACTATCAAATCTAAGTTGTGTCAGTCTTAGAGGATGTAGTAGGAATGGCAATGCATAGTAGGCTGGTCCGGTCAACAGATGTGTCCACAAATCCAGTTCATTGCATGTGGTACAGCAACGTTATGAATGGCGCTCTCAAGGCACTCGGAATGGATCTGGCCACCGTCGCAAATCAATTGGAGGAGTAAAGATCTCGATGTCGCCCCGTTCTGGACGGCCCATCTAAGAACCATCGACCTTGTTTTCCCAAGATACAATTCGATGTGCAGCCGATGACATAGCCACTACTTCAAGTTCTGCCATGCTAAGTACTGTGACCGGAGGGTCGGCTGTTGGGGAACGTCATTTGTAAGTGGGAGCCCGCTCACTTGGTTTAAAAGAAATAGTTCAGAAGACATCAACCCTAACATACTCCCCTCTCACCCTCGTCGCTTATCATCGACATGGTCCATTCAAACAGGCCGACTGTGTTCTACCTTCCCAATACCATGGCCAACTGGCCCTGGCCCCGCAGGATCAACCCACACTTCGAGGAGGTCAAGGCTGCGGCTAACGAGTGGTTCCGCTCGTTTAATGCACTCACTCCTCAATCGCTGAAGGCTTTTGAGAAGTGTGATTTCGGTAGGTCCTCCATGCCCTGCAAGTATTCTGCAAACGCTAAGCTCCATTGCAGGGCGCCTTGCAGCATTGGCCTACCCTGATGCTCCACGAGGTATACATTAATAAACCCCACTCACATAAGACGCTCTCATTCTGAACAGAACATCTTCGGATCGCGTGTGAACTCATCATCGTTTATTTCATTGTGGATGAGTACACGGACGTCGAGAACGCGACGCAAACTGCGGAGATAGTGGATATCATCATCGACGCTCTGAAGAACCCTCACCAACCACGCCCAAAAGGTGAAGTCATCCTGGGAGAGATTATTAGACAGTCAGTGTTCGTTACGGGAGTCTGATGATGTCAAAAATAACACCATTGGTCACTTTCAGATTCTGGGAGAGGGCAGTGAGGTCCGCAGGTGCCACGTCACAACAACACTTTCTAGATGACTTTATCATGTATCTGCGATCTGTCATCGTGGAGGCGACTGACCGTGATAAAAATGTGACCCGTGACATCGAAGGATACCTGTCCCTCCGACGCCAGACCGTGGGGGCCCAGTCTGCGTTTGCCATCTACGAGCTTGGTTTAAACCTTGTCGATGAGATTTATTACCACCCTGCAGTGACGGAGCTCATCAACTGTGTTGCCGAACTAATTCTCATAGACAATGTAAGTGTCTTACATTGATTACTTCGTTTGGCGACCACGCTAATGCTCCCTTGCGCAGGACTTGGCATCATATAACAGAGAACAAGCAACAGGGGACGAAAATCACAACCTTATAACTGCCATAATGCGTCAACTTGGGCTCGACCGGAGCGGCGCCATGGCATGGGCAGCGGCCTACCACTCGGAAATTGAAACCAAGTTCATCACCGGACTGTCAGAACTCCCTTCATGGGGTTTGACACTGGACCTACAGCTTAGGGAATACCTGAATGGCGTTGCCAGCTGGGCACGAGCCAACTATTGTTGGAGTTACGAAAGTCAACGCTACTTTGGCAACAAAGGTCCAGAGATCGAGAGAACAAGACTCGTACCCTTGCTGTCTAGAACTAGACCCGTTCAGAAATTGCACCGGCAGCATGTCGTAGTTGCAGACTTGCAGCTTTAAATGGTCACTCTTCTGTATCAATACGAACTTCGGGGTGTCACCCATTCTTGTGCTATCTATGTTTCAGTATTTGCATGTACAGGATACAGGGAAGGAATGTACCATAAAGTTTATGCACCAGTTGTCTTCTAATCGACGGTTTCACATGTGACAATGGCAACTGACCAACAAGAGCAACTGATTGCTAACCGTCACGAACAAAACATATTGCGAAGATGTATCCATTCCGCCGATCTAGGACAAGGAGTCTTTCTTTGACGTCACCGGTCGTATCGATCACAAGGAATATTAATTAGAGCGCATGATCAGAAAATCAAAATCCGCGGCGACTTACTTTACGGACACAGCTGTGGGTATGATTAATATATTACGATGCCCGTCTGTTAGTTTCCTGAACACAAAAAAAAAGAAATTCACCTTAAGGAAATATCAACGCCACATATTGTGTGGTAACAGTCTACTTTGATATCGCGACGACACATGGAAACGACGTTGGCTTCCCAGCATCGCCAATGTCAAACTTGCATCATAACCCATGACGACGGGCAATGGCTTGCAACCGCCTCGACGACGCTGGATGGATCTCGATACATGTACGGAAGTCGGGCCACATGGTGTTGATCTGGCACCAGCGGGATTACATTTAAAAAGGACCAAAATGAAACACCACCTTGACAGCGTAATGAAAGTATGAAGTATATTGACTGGGGTATTGATGAATCACCAAAAGCTAAATTTGGTGCAAAAAACGGTGAGATTCTATCACATATCAGTACAAAGAAGGGGATCCGCCAGCATGGACCCATCTCAGCGACGTCACGCACCGTCTTCCAACCAGCTCTCCCAGCTCTGGAGCACTGTATCTAGTGCGTCGGCGTCCTTGATACTGCCGGAACCATTGATTTCTCGTATTCCCTCATTCCATGGGGACTTCTTATCCCAAGGAAGGCCAAAAACACCTCCAGTTACCGCACGTTTCAGAAATGGGACCATAACTCGCGCATATGCTGCACCCATGCCGCGCGATATCTCCAGCTCCCGTTTATCACTATACCCGCACTCCTTAGCATACGTGAGTAGACTTTGCCCCACCTTGGATAAATCAGACTCCAGGGCAGAAATAATGCCTTTCAACGCATTCATCGGTACAAGGGAACGTAGTCTGTTCAGTGCCCGCAAGTAAGCATTCAGACAAATAGCCAGTGGTGGGAAAGTTGCCAGTATCTGCGGCGGTACATGCGCCAGAGCAGACGGAGGAATGACCAAAGAAGAAAGAGAGGGAACGGGATGTGCGGCAGAAATCAGCCAGGCGCTTGGTGGAACTGACTTGCTCTTGCTTGACGCGTACTTGGCAAGCAAGGCACTCCATTCGCGTTCAGCACCTATTCGAATATCGCGTGAAAAGCCATCCACCACCGCTTGGGTAATGAGCGGAGAAAGTAGCGCCCGGAAGTCCTATGAAGATCAGTTTGATAAGTCAACAAGTAATGATGATATTACATACCATTCCTACGCGTGCCATCGCCGAGCTACAATACGCTAGTTGCGCTGCGAGCGGGCCAAGGTGAGGATATGCGCGCCAGAGATGTGTTCCAAGGGATGGAAGGAGTAAGGACAAGAGAGTGGGAACCAAGGTCTGCTTGATCACTGGGTTTAATGGGGGGCGCGACGATGAACTAGGTGGAGCCGTAGGTGTTAGAGGTTGTGACCGTTCAAGGAATATCGTAGTATACTGGGTAATGATATCGTACGCTCCCTCCCTCCAAACGTCGATGTATTTTTTGAGAAACCGGGCGATGTCCTCGCCTTGCCTGTCGAGCTCTGCTTCCCTTTCTTCAGAAGTTGTTCCGACGATGGTGTCGTCAATATCATAGGGAGTCGCGGCAGATACACCAGCATCCCTCTCCACGCTTAGCAATGCATTCCGAAGGCAGTCGATCCGAGCACTCGCGAACGCCAAAGCGAGCTCATCCTCAGACATGGCCTGCATCTTGCGAAGAAACTGTACCGCTTTCCACAAAGCGGGCAATTTCTTCGATGGTTCAAACAGGGTAGAGAGGAGGAGGAGACGCATAGAATGGAGAGACGACGTTACTTCGGCCTGGAGGGACTGGGCCAGTTGCGGAACATTCGCCACTTCCTCAGACTGTACTGCACAAAGGGTTTTAAGTATGGTCGACGCATGTGCAGCTAGCGTAAGGACTTCGGCATAAAGGCCGTTCCGCACACAAGTGTCAATGAGTACTGGTATGTCCAGTAAGTCTCGGAGTTTATCCTGTTGTTCCAGGACAACCCTGGTCTTCTGTCGCTCTTCGATTACGCTTGGACCACTCTTCTCGTGGAAAACACGCGCAGCGTCATCTAGAGCAGGTAGCGCGCCGTGAAGAAGTGTATTGAGTGAAGAATCGAGGGACGACAAAGAGTCGAGTAAAGCAGCTGAACTTTTGTGCAGTGATAAGAACGTCGGGTAAGATGCGTGCGTTAGTGCGGTCAACGATGATGTTAGGGTGTGAGACTGGGTAGATAGCACAGTTGGGGCTGCCAGGAGATCGGAGAGGGCGAGCGAAGTTAACTTGGCGAGGTATGCGCCGTTTTCGGGGGATTCTATTGGGCCATGCGGTGACGATAGTAAGTCCTGGAGTGAGATGAGCTCGCTGTCCTGTGCAGTAGACGCGGTAGTCATGGTCTCGGTACAGTCAGTCACTGATCAGTGCATCAACCGCCAAGTGAGACAACAGTCTTTCTGCTCATACAACTGACGCTGACACCTTGGCTAACGTCCTCACTATTTTTTTTTTAGGTCCGCAGTATATACTGTGCTATATAAATTTGTAGCTATGTCACAAAAATTGAGCTGTTTTGTGTCTCAGTCCTCTTTCTGTGTCGGTCCTTAGGAGGGTGTTTCACGACAACAATTAGTCCCAGAACACGGCCGCGCTTGCGCCGTGTCCGACTCAGTGGGCCTTCCGAAGTATTGGTAGCCGAGTGCACTTCTCATAGTGATTCTTTGTCCTATTTGGACAAGGAGGGTAGCATGAATCTGGGGCCCGCTCCGTTGTGCAGAAGCACTTGTCGCCAACAAATAGGCTCAAATAATTCAACCCATTCTCCTAACTAAGGCTTGATATTATTCCACTGACCTAAAACAACTACTAGCTAGGATAAATATGTATGTATGTAGATCGTATTGCAAGTCCAAATGGCGTGGGTGTTCCCGATGGTGTATGTACGAATAAGAAGTAGGGTCGTGATCAAGTCATCTCTCCAGGGGTGTCCATGAAAAGGAATACGTGAGTCCGGGGTCGTGAAGATGAGTCCATGAAAGGCGCTATTTGTATGGTAATAAATAATGCCGGACGGTCCATTATGCAACAGAGTTCGAAACATGGGTAGTGCCCCGTTCCCCGAACGGGTTGCCAGTACCCTGGTAGGGTCATTCAGTTGTATTCGTATCGAGAGCGCTGCGGAATCAAGCCGCGGCGTTAGTTCGGTGGTAAGGCGGCCATACAGAGGATTACAGACTTACCACCAGCGCCCGATGAACACAAATGTCTCTCGTGATGCACAGCTCAACGCCTCGGAACGCGCAAGCCATCTTCAGAGCGGCAAGTCGGCGTTCGCAATCCCCGCGCCAAACATTCACTGTCACCGTCTCCAACTCGTCCATGGTCTTCACAAGCTCAACGACATGCTGCAAGGGCGTGGTAGGATCCATCCCGAAAGCAAGGTGCCGAATCTCGTCGGATATATGCCGGAAAACAGTTGGCAGTGTCCACGCTCTTTCTGTCCTGAATTCCCGAAGAACGCGGCATCGGATGACGGCATGGGCATGCTTGTGGGTGGCACACGAGGGAAGGGCTAACATGTGTAGCTGCTCGCCATGATGCTGGACAAGGAAATCCAGGAGAAGGGAACTGGGCTCCCGTTTCAGTTCTATCCCACGCAAACTCTTGGCTGCTGCGGTCGTGTGAAGGAGCCACTCGAGGAAATCCAAAGAAGGCTCAACCTGACAGTTCATCCTGAACTTTTCAAGCGCACCGGGATAAACAGGCCGGCGCTTCAGGGCTGGAGAGAGATGAGGCGTATTGCCAGTGATAGATAGAGATTTCAGAGATGGCCAGACATCAAGCAGCTGAACGATCAGGTCGTCGTTCTCAGACCAGTTGCTCAAGTGTAAATGGGAAATTTCCGGTCCAGTACGAAGCAGATGGAGGACATCGTTTGTGAAGGAAGGCTTAGCTCTATGCACACCGCGCTCTAAGGCAGACATAGACCCATTTAGAGGTTTGTTGTCACCGTAGACGGAGAGATTAATGCCGCGGAGGTTCGGGCATGGGATGACAGCCTGCGCAAAGGAAGCCTGTGCGAGTGGTCCAGGCTGGTTAACATCAAGAACAACGTCCATACGGACAACAGCGTCACCCAGCGCTCTTCCATGGGGGGTGGAGCGATCGACAGCATACACGAACGAATGGTAGGCAGCCTGTGAGCAAAGGCGAACGTGACCGAATAGAAGCCTCTGCGCGTAGAAAGACCAGGACCGGCAGACAAGGGCACAGGAGGTAAGGAGTTTGACGTCTGGGTCATAATTGTTGTCTAAGTGGGAGAGTTCGAGGATCTTGAGGACTATCTCGAGAGGAATGCCTGATATGGGAACACGCGGCATCCGCAAACTCATGACGTATCCGCGTGAGTTGACAGCATAAGGCGTCAAATCAAAAGAGACCTCCTCGGGCACAACCTAGGCCAGTATCAGTACAAGGAAAGCGCGTTTATGTTTACATATTATGCACCTTTGGGGACACGGGGACAGCGAGATGTGGCAAGTTGAAAAGCCCCACGTTCATCGTGATGGACGACGACGACGAGGTCCGTAGGGATGGGAAGAGCAGTAAGGTCAACTTGCAACGCTTCTCTTTAATGGGCGATACTCGGGGAGGCGACTTTACTTCCAGGGAGGTAGATGGTATTTATACCATTGGAAATCCCGACACGGTCATGTCGCAAACTTCCGGGTGCTCTGTGAACGGAGCGCCGAAGACGGGGACCCTGACTTGGGGGAACCAGAGATCTATCGTCATCGACCCTTCAAGTTTGAACATACCTTTTCTGCATAACAAAAAGCTTGCTCGTTTCCGTCACCATGGGCCATCACTGCCCGTTCTGTCGGCATAACCTGACTCGGTATTCGTGTTTCCAGACAGGGTAAGACGGAGCAGGAGAGCACGTCCTGCATTTGTCGTACGCGGGCCATATGCTTGGAGACAATAGCACCTCTCAGCCGGATCTATGAATCCTGATGAATTTTATTGTACTGGCCAGCAGGGTAAGATATCCATCTAATGCATGGATCACCATTTCAAGTACCCAATATGGAAGTGCTCCTGGAGCACGCGTAGTGACCCTGTGGAAAACTGCGAGCTCTGCACTGCCCATGGCAAGGAATCGTTGTACCTGACCGCGGAGCTTCGGTGAGTCGAATATTCAAGTGCAGTGCCGTTACACCAACCACTCACACCAGTAATATACGTCAGCATATGCGGTTGATGAAGACCGATGCTGCGTAGACGACTTCTCCTTCGGCCCCGCAGATTCGTACAGCAGGTTTTTGTGGGACCAGTGGCCGCCTGCTGGAGCGATTGGATCGATAAGGTCCCCCACTCACAACGCGAGTTCGATTCAGATACCCCTGTCGTCAGGTACAAGTGGGCTCTTATCATGTAGGGGTGACTTTGGAAAAACATACTGCAGGTGATAAATCCGCAGCACACCCGCCGGTATGAGATGGGGCCGATGGGTAAGGTGCGCATGTAGGGTGCGCATTGAACCTCGTGTGATTCTACAATTTAAATTTTGGCATTCCTGGTGTGGTCAGGCTTCCTTGACACATAGGAAGGCTGGTGAAACGACCTGTATGGTTAGCTTTACACCAATCGTAACATTGGCCAGTCGATGTTCCGCGGGAAAACTAAAAGTAGACGTTCTATTGTTGACCTGCGTCTTACGATCCAATGTGGTTGCATTCCGTTTCGACCTTTAAATTCTCCCCGAGGAAGTCGCTGCTATCATGTAGAGAAGGACATGCGACCGATCAATGCTGAGTCTGACCCGTTCGACACTCGACAATCTAACATTTTATGGTTTGGTTCAACAAAAGTGTGATACCTTTTTGTTTTCCCAGAAAGTAATCGAGACCAGGGGTCCGATCTAATCACACGTAGTGGCAATGGTGTATGCAGGGAATCTACGGAGGTCAAACAAAATTTCAGCAGTTACATCATTGCAAGACCATGCGAGGGAAACTTTACGCCATTTTGGTACCCGTTCTGTGCACGGAATCGCCGCCAACATGCTGTCTAGCAGTGTCCAGGGTTGGCTATAGATCGACTGAGTCAAAGGAAGGTGTGCCACTGCATGCAAACATCAGCAAAACAATCAAAGGGCACAACATCGAGTTTGACGTTTGACTGCCGTCGCTCCATCCGACGATGTCCAAGTCCTCACTATCCGCTGTCGTCTCCAACTTGGTTCGTGCTTCAATGGGCACGTCAGTGTCTGCCACCGTCCCGGACGAAGATCTTGACAAGCATGTGGCAGAACTCATTCTCAAGGAAGCCAAACAGAAGGCCGAGAGCTATGCGAAATTCGGTGTACAAGCGTATTTTCCAACAACGTACGTCTGTCCCACTACCATTCTTTCTTTATTGTACAGTGTCGAACATCACACTTTAGACCCGACCCGAACGCTCCTCGCACAAACAAACGCTTTCTCTCTTCCATTATACGGAGCACGGATGACCATAACAAGACTATCCTCCGTGCACAGGCTCTTGCTGCACAAGAAATAAAACAAGCAAGAGAAGAGGAGGAGAGGAAAGAAAGGAAAGCGCGCGCTGAAGAAGCTGCAGCAGCTGAGCGTGCGAGGCGGCGGAGGGGCCGACATAATTCAGACGAGTATGGTTGGAGATCAGACAGGGACAAAGACCGGCATCGTGTGAGAGACTGGAGTTATGATTGGAGAAGGCAGGGTGACGAGGATGAATACGAACGCGAGCGGTCTGAGAGGCATCGACGGCGGAGACACCGCTCACGTTCCTCTGAACACGACAGGGAGCAAGGACACAGGAAGAGTCGGAGACGAAACTCGTCGAGGGATCACGAATCTCATCGCAGCGAACATAGGAGCAGGAAGCATAAACATGATGGTGAGGAACGCGAGCATCACCGCAAGCGGAGGAGACGTTCAAGCTACTCACGTTCACGTTCACCTGTTCCTCCCCCGATGGCAGTGCGAAGCCCAACTCCCCCATCACACACACGAACGCCATCACCCGCACCCCCACAAGACGACCAGGGCAGCAGTAGTAAACCGTGCCTACTGTCGAAAGAACGTAGCACTCCATCCCCATGCCGGTCATCCGAGACGCCACCAGATGATAGCTCCTTCGACGCTGGTCGCAGGGCAAAAGGCAGGCATAAAGAAATAAGACAGACTGCCCTTACCAATCCGTCTCCATTGTCACGGCTACCTTCCCCTCCGCCGCGTCGAAAGCGTGGCCTACCAACATCTTCAACGTCCGTTCGCCCACCCTCTGTCTCGCCCCCACCTCTCCCTCCAACCGCTCTACCGTCCAAAATGGATAAATATTTCGATGACTCGTATGACCCCCGCTTGGATGTCGCCCCACTTACTGTTCCGACTGTTCCAAAGACTGGCCATATAAATGACGCGGAGTATGCTGCTTGGGATGCTATGCTCGAACTTCTGCGGAAGCGCCGGGAAGATAAGGAGGAGAAGAAACGGCTGGAAAAGCTTGGGTTCCCATCACGGGAGATAAAGCTGGAGCAATTGCAAAAGAGGGGATCTGGTGACGCAAGCGGAGGTGACAGTATTATGGATATCGAATACAAGAAGCGGGGAAGTGTACGAGAGTGGGATCTGGGCAAAGAAGGGCTATAAAAGCCGTCAATCACTTTTTCGTTCACAAAGCAATCTCTGTTCTATTTTGCATAAATACTATACCTATCACTGCCGTACTCTTGAATTGTATCATTTCTACAGATTCATTGGCAAGGAATTTTGTTATTCATGTAAGTGTGTATGAGTAATGCGAATACATTGGAGTACAGTCTCTACCCGTTGATAACTTGACGGACGACCAGTATCTCCTCCGCAGATAGCTGGTCAACATTGGCTGCAAAGTTATTAGTATTTCTTGCCGCACATTCTTTGAAGAAGTCCATCAAATGTCCCTGCATATCAAAGTTGTCAGTCAAGTGGATCTGCATTATGGAATATACCGACCTTCATATTGATCTGCGAAACAGGATCATTCTTAAGGTCCTCATCATCGCTTTCATAGAGTATATCGTCATTATCGAAGTTGGTACCTCGGGGACCAAGCATTTCGGATAGGAACGCAAATTCATCTTCTTTGAATCCTTGGTGTTGCTGCTCTTCTTCTGTCCATTCTTCGTCCTGTAGACCAGAAAGGTTAGATCGAGAAGCATGAGGGAATGACCTAATGCTGTACCCCATCATCGGAGTCTACTTCGAATGTTGTGTTAGGGATCGCGGCCGATTCGCCGCCGGAGCGCATTTCATGGACAAGCAGTTTCAATGCCTTAACAGGGAAGGGGACCGATGTAAACTCGTGCGGTGCTGTGACGTAAAGAGACATCAGTTAGCGTCACTCGAACTAGCAAACCGCACAAGTCAGAACAGTGCATACTTGTCTTGGTCTTTGACCGAGTCATGATCACTGTGCCAGCGAAACACAACCCCGTTGAATAAACGACAGGAGAACACGGCGGATCCAAACACAAGAACACCCACCATTCTTAGTTTCAGGTTTGACAATAATGTCACCCTTAACCACCAGGTTCTGGAGACTAGGGCGGCCGGACGAGTACAACTGGGAAAGTGCAAGAGTGCTAATGCGGGTGGGCCAGAAGCCTTGGAACGTCTCCGCATTCTCACACCACGTCTGGATGAGTATGTCCAGTGCAGTTCGCCCTTGCACTTCCGTCGATTCCAGGAGGGAAATTACGGTATCGGCTTGGTGGTATATCAAAAACGCGAATGGAACGACAAGGCTCTGCAAGAACGTAGCTGTCTTAGCAGTCAGCATTCTCTCGGCCATGGCACGAAGGAGTTCGGGGAGTACTGGGAGTACCGACTCTCCAGCACGTCGAAGCAGGT
Source organism: Scleroderma bovista (assembly GCA_037178675.1). NCBI lineage: Eukaryota > Fungi > Basidiomycota > Agaricomycetes > Boletales > Sclerodermataceae > Scleroderma > Scleroderma bovista. Next base: position 31,310 of record JAYMGJ010000230.1, read on the forward strand.
GAATGATGAGATCGCCGATCACAAGCCCACCCGATTCGTCTTCATTACGCAGGAGTTTGGCAATCAGTTTGAGTATATGATCCAATCCAGACTGAGAATTGCTGTCGGACCAAGCGAGGATCTGGGAGCAGTCTTTGCGAATAATCGAAGTGATACAGACAATGCCGTTCTGGAGAAAACAATTAAGGTCAAACTTTCGCCAAGAGCAGATGGACGCACCTGTAACACGTCCCGGTCATCTGCATGTTCTAGGCAGTTGAACAAGCAGGGGGCAAGAAGTGTAAAGAAGCCCTCTCCGAGGCCTGTCCCCGGGCATCCGCGAATGAGACTCGATACCAGGTCGATGGCGGATCCAGCGATCCATGATTCATCGGGCTTGGCGTTCGCAATCGCAGTACACAGGGTAGGAAGTGATTGTTTTACCACAGCTCCATACACTCCTTCAGCACTGGAAGCCGCAAGGGATTGGATAATGTCAGTAAAAATTGAGAGGAACAGCGGGTCTATTCATTCATTCATTAAATCGGAGATGATGTAACATCTGTTGATAACACACCTTTGTTATTCTTGGCCCAAACTTCTAGGACGGCCAGCACGAGCGACTGAGCAAGTTCGAGGGACAACCAAGATCCCTCATCAACATCCAGCAAAACTGACACCGTCTCGAGAACAAGGGAAAGTGTATCTTCCGTAGTAGCAAGAAGGAACGGGCCAAGGTCCTGAACTATTCGTGCTGTAAATGGCTTAACCGCAGAATCATCTGCCCCTTGGCAGAAACTACGCCCCTCAGCTTCGGTGCACATGAACCTGACCCAGAAACTTACTTATGGATTGCCCTGACGGCAGAAACTTTGACGGGAAGACTAGCAACACTGGATTCAAGGACTCGCGTTGCCGTTTCGAGGTATTCTCCAGCGATGTGCAGCGGCAGAAGCTTGGCGAACTTGCTAGCAAAGACGAATGCTCTCCCCTGCAGGAACGGGAATTCTAGTAGGCGCATGTAATGAAAATAACATAGTGATAAGAGAAGACGACTTGCCTGACTGGGCGAGGATTGAAGGGATGACGTTTGAGAGGAGATCTTCAATGTCTATGGGTTTTGGACGACCTGATTCAACTTCCCCGTCGATACATTCAAGTATGTCTTCGGCGTGAGACCCAACAGCTGCAAGGGCAGCTTCCAAAAGCTTCCACCTTTGTAAATGTTAATGCCAAGACCGATGATGTCACGTTTTCGAATGTACCAGTGAAGTGCTCCACGATTGCGAGCCTCGCTGGAGGAATCGATCGCCTGCCGGAGTTGCATTTGGAGTGTAGCGCACACCTCCGCTGGAGAACGATCCAAAAGGGTCTGTTATGATTCCGTCAATTCCGTCAACTAATGACAATAGCAGCACCGCACATAGAGCACTTCGAAAGCAGCCACCCGCACACCATAAACTTGATTTTCGTCTTCTTCCTGTGCGACGAAAGCGTTTGCATTTGTTGCCCATGTCTCTTCCTACACATATGTGAGGATCGGGAAATACACAGAACCGGGATTACAAACGTCTTCGGCAGTCATCTGAGAGTATTGAAATATTTGCTCAAGTAAAGCGGCGAGATTTGGCGTCGACAGCCATCCTTTGGCTTTCCCCCCTCGAATTACACTTGAAAAGAAATCGAAAATGGGGCATATAAGTTGGGGGAGCTCGACAGCTTCGTCTTCTGATGATCCGGGAGAAGTTACATCAGCAGTAATGCAACAGTGGTTGTACGCATCGTGTGTGACTTGGAGATGATGGAGTGCAGCGTTCAGATAGTGCGGCATATAAGCTGTCATGGCCCGTGCAAACGATGTATGAATTACGTCAAGGGCCTGGCGGCTTGTCCTAAACGTGTTCAAGTCACTATGTGGTTGAACTTACCTTGAAAATCTGTATTCTGACGGCGAGACCATCCCAATTCTGTTGGTTGGCAATATCCTGAAGGGGATCAAGGTTTAACAGCACCCTAAATGCATCGAGCCACACGGGAAGGATGCTTGATGTTGCTTCCTTGACCGCTTGGGGGTGCTGATCTTTGACCATATAGAGGGCCGTAACGCATTGACGAAAGACGGATACTGTCCGTGCACGCGTCAACGGTGCGTGCTGCTATATGCACCTTTAAATGGAGGGTATGGATGGTCACATGGGGCTTACCTCAGGAGCGCCAAGAATGGACAGTAGGACAGGAAGAAGTTGGCGGAGTACAGGTAGTATTTGATCATCCGTAAGGTCCGATTTTATGAATTCAGTAAAAACTTGCATGGACCCATGGACAGCATCCCGGGAATTGGAGGATATGAGTTGGATCAGAGAATCCAGGAGATCTGGGTATTCATCTGGCCAATCACAGCTTGCGATCGATGACAGCGTGTGGGCCTGAAGCTAGTCAGCCCCGGAGCAAGTATACAACGAATGCCATTGAGACTTGCACTAAGTGACCTAATTTTGCGATCTGGATACGAGAGTCCTTGGAAGACTGCCCGACGGATCTGGGCTTTTACCTGCGAAAAGTGAATGAAGAATTATACACAATGAATAGTAGCGCGCACCTCTACAGGGGGTGCATTTCCTTTGAAAGATGGGAAGTATGGCGACCATCGTTCGGTCACGTACTTCCTGAGGATGATGCTCGCAGAGTGCTAGTGGACGGGTAAGACGCGTATAAATAAAAGTCCAGAACGACATATCTGTCGGATGGAAATGTCCACATCTTGTGCCAACATGAGCTGGGACAGGGCCAGACCAGCCTCTGTTAAACGCGTCAGTTGACCATCAGATCAAGAAAGGAATCTAACCTTGATGCTGAAGCACCTCCGCCAGCTTCAACTCTGCCGACATCCGCCTGTTTGAATCTGAGTTCAGCGTGTCCGCCAATATCTCTTGAATGCTCGCCGCTGCCATCGTGCCCGTCGACGATGAACAATAAAGTTCTGGAGCTTCTTGGGAGGCTGTCACTGTGCAACGCCACCGCGAGTGTCACGTGATAGCTGTGTTTCAATTAGACGCGTCTTTAAGCGGCAATTGCCGCCCAGGTACTTGAAAGCCGAGTCCGCCTCGCCTCTCTTTCCTTCCTCCTCTCACCATCCGTTGTCACTGGCCGAGACTACCCTCTGTTGCATGCCTGGAAAGAGAAAGAGTATCGACACAGTGGCTGACCCGGCTCTCCAAGGCTCTGATCATGGTGCCGCTAAGAAGCGACGGGTGTCTTCCCGACTTGTCACGAGAAAGTCTGTCCCACTCACAGAGCCCGATCAGAATCCACTCTCCGATGACGGGCCCAGAGTACGGAAGAGGGCTCGCCGCGGACCTGTGGTGGGCAGATTAGCCGGCCTCATGGAGTTGCCCATGGACATCCTCTTCGAGGTGCGCCCCTAACCCAACGACGCAAGTCAAAATGCAGATCACCTTTCAGATATTTGGACATCTAAATCCTCTCGATGTGCTTCGTCTCGCACGCACCACCAAACAGTTCAGAAGCATGCTTATGCATAAGACCTCCCGCTTCATTTGGGTTGCCGCCCGCAAAAACGTCCCAGATCTACCAGACTGTCCCCCATACATGAGCGAACCTCAATTCGCCAATTTGGTCTTTGATACCCATTGCCATGTGAGAATATTGTGTATATGAGGCTGCATACCCCTAACGTCTATGCAAAGGAATGTTTGGCGCCCAACATTCGTTCAGTGGACTGGCGTATCAGTCGCCGCATTTGTATGAAGTGTGCCAAGGAGTGGTGGGCTGTCTTCATCTTTTGCCAGTGCTATTATCCTCAGACCTTTCTTAGCTTTGTCGAAGATTATCCAGTCTTCTCCGGAGAGTCGGTATACAAAGCCGTACCCAGCAAAGAAGGCAGTGAGTGAATACATTCGTTCATAGGTCGTTTATTTCATTTTACTTTTTCCATGTCAGAACGTGGGCGATTGTGTTACTACAAGAAGGATTTGGACGAGTTTCAAAGAAAAAGGGACTCTTTCACGGATCCCGAAAAACGTGCCGACTTTATCAAAAAGCGCAAAGAAACCATATCTGAAATGGAAAAGGTAGCGTCTTTGGCCATGTTTCCTCCACTGACTCCTAAATTTTCTGTATCAGCATGCTGTATTGCTCACAACGTGGTCTAACAACCAGTACAATGCCAGATCCGAGGAAAGGGACGACTTGAGGCGCGAAAGGAAACATGCGTACGGCCACCATCATACTTCCTTCTTCGCAGGTGCTAAATACTGTTCACTAGTATCATTGAGGAATTGACGAAGCTTGGATGGGGTCCTGAAATCGAGAAGATCCCCTCCGTCAATGATCTCAGTCATCACAAACTGGTGAAGCAACCTACTCGCTTAACACCACGTAGTCAGTCATTTTCATTCAGTGGCCTCATGAATGACTTAAATAAAAATTTTCTAGTATGGTCAAACATCAGGGATGAGATGATCAGGCATATGCAGCAATTGAAAGCTCAGCGCCTTGAGCGCGAGCGCAAACTCCTCATTATTTCGCGCAAACGGATCGCAGTATCAATTCTCCGCGCATACAAAAGTGCACACCTCCCATTCACGGATATCATGCCTGAACCAGTTGATTTCTGCGCGTTCCCGCCAGTGTCCGAAATCATAGAGCTCCCAACAGAGATAGAAATCACAGAAGCTAGCTTTTCGAGCGTGGTTGCTCATATGGATGAGTTAGTCACCCAGTGGCGTAGGAGCTGCTATGATATGCTTATCCAACAATTGAAAGAGCAGTTGTCCCGTAAGTTGCAGCGAGTAATACATGAACAAGCTGACCCCGATACAGCCTCGTCGTCTGCGATCGATCCGAAGGATAAAGGGAAAGCAAAAGCCGTCGAACCTTGCGATGCTGATCTTACGGAAGCTCTCTCCCTTGCCACTACGGTATTTCGCTGCAAAGCTTGCAGTCTTTCGCCGCTCGCTTTCTTTGACGAAGGTCCTTGGGGTGATAGTTGGTTCTCCGGTGTCCGATCCAATGCACCGCGCAGTCCACTCTTCTACCCTAATGTCATGGGACACCGCTGCTTGACGAAGCAACGTCAATATGGCTCGGATTACCTCTACGCAGACCCCACCATACAACTTAGCTCTCCCCCAAGTCTCCGTACGAAGTGGTCTTGTGTTCCGCTTCAGTTAGACAATGTGGCCAAAGATATTGTCTCAAAGGTCGTCGAAGCTTGCAGTCTGGATCCCCTCACCACTACGACAGTGCAGATGGACTCTTTAAATCCGAAGCTCGCGTGTCTTGAATGTGTCACTTGGGATCCTGAAATTCAAGATTTGTGCCAAGCTTCAGTGTTTACTTGGCGTGCTGCGGTAGGCCTTCGTTGGAGCAGCGTGCGACCTAGTTGACGTGTTTTATCAGGCTGACCATCATCTTCGGTCGCATCGGAGTAAAGGCAATGGCAAATGGAGATACATTGATGAAAGCCTTGTGGACAAAGTTGAGAACGTTGACGACATGCTTACTGGTTCAAATCATCTCGTCGCGAGCTTGGTATCGGCAGTCTTTGGACCAACCATGAGTGGTCTTGGATCAAGCACGAGCCATGAAGACGCCATATGGTTGTGTACCCATTGCCATGATCTCCCCGACGAGAGGGAGTGTATGGGCCTTTCTAAAATCAAGAACCACGTATCCGCCTTGTATGTTACTTTGACATCTTGTGCTTTTGAATGCGGATTTATGCTTCTCACAGGCACGGAATCGAGGTGCCAGAGGAAGATCGGGACTATTATCGAGACTATGCAGTTTCGCATGAGGGTTTACCATCCAATCCCCCGAAACTAAAAGTTACATTAACGATGGAGAGGCCCATGGATGTCCACTTGCCATCGGACTACTTATCTGACTCGGACTATGACTATTCAGACTATGGCTCCAACTTCGAGTGCCTATGCGAAACGTGTTGCGATTATGACGAGTACTTTGACCCTTACTACTAGCATTTGAGCATGACTCACAGGGTCCCAAGCTTCAAGTCCTTTGCATGCGGAAATTTCATACTTCTGCCGAGTCTTTACTGTACTGCAGTTGTCTAATCTCATCTCTAGGGATGTCCCTTCACCATTTGAATAGTTGATTGTTTATAATGCTCGAATGAATGTGTATGAACCATTAAGCCGATCGTCTAAATTACAAGTTCCCCTTCCACGCTTCCTGGTTCGAGACCCAGTTGGGAAAGGACTGCCTCATAACGATCCCGGTCCTTACGCTTTAGATACTTCAATATTTTCGCCCTTTGATGAACCATTCGCCGCAGCGCTCTACGGTTGTCGATGTCCATACGGAACTTAAGCAGATGTGTCCACAGGTTGCGTATTTTCAGCGTCAGGATGGCAGCTGTACGGAATGGAAAAGGTGAACATTGGTCGCACGAACTGAAGGGGAGAAGCATACCTTGCACCTCTGGACGACCAGTATCATTGGGATTGTCGGGTGGTGAGAACAACGAAATACATCTCCTCCGGTTTTCGTATGCAATACCTCTTGCATTCGCATTGCGAAGGCTAACCAGCTTGGCGAACATATTCGCCTTCTGGAATTCCTGCGTCATAGCCTCTTCCGAACGCCTCACGGTATCTTGGTCAAACGTATATATATCCTTCTCGGCTGTCAGAGTTGGCAAAACCTCGAAGAGCATTTTCGTTTTCTCCCCAGAAATCCCGTAGTTGAGTTTTGAAGGGACCTGGATGGTTCCCTCTGGGAACCCGATGAGATTATGTGCGTCCTCGGAGTGGAATTTGTCTTCTGTTATGACGATCTTTGAAAGGTCACATTGAGGCCATTTGTCCTGCCCTCCGCGAGGAATTCCAAGGACGGCGCATAGACGCGCAGCGTCTTTTGCCCGTTTCTGTTCCTCGCGTCTTGCAGTCTTGGATTCATTGACTTTCTTGCGTTTGGCGAAACAGACAGCGGAGGTGTGCAACTCAACACGAGTCGTTGACGCGACAGAGCGCAACGTTGCTGAACACAGTGAGTGAATGCAGTTTTCTTGTAGCTACTACTCACCTTGTCCAGCCAATATTCTGAACATGGCGAACCGGAGCAATGACGGAGGCCTACTGGGCTCAGTCGAGCGTGGGAATATTTGGCGGGTACAAAAAGCGAGAAAAAATCGATCACCGCTCTTTTCTTCAGAGAGAATGCCACGCTGCGCGATGTTGTAGATGTCTCACCATCGATGACAGTGCCAGTGACTTCCCGTCTGGAGGTCCTGTCCTCTCGAGAGAAATTCAGCTTAGGAAGTGTCGTATCGGCGCAATTTGCAGGACACGGCATGTCGACAAACCCTGGAACAATCCATACTTCTCTCTTCTTTTTTCTGTATAATTAGTCCACCAATATTCACTGCTCCCTCTTGCTCGACGTTGGATATTCTTCTCAAACAACGTCGTGAACTACAACTTGAAATAGCAAATGATTTGGAGAGTATGATGCTACAGAGTTCAAGAAAATAACCCTACTTGAACGTCCATTCGCTTTCAACGTCTGTGAGGAATCTTTCCCATTGCCCGTCGTGCCAAGCAGCTATTCTCTTCCACTCATCATGCAGCGTCCTCTTGAACCAAAGGAGGTTAGTTGCGGTGATGATGTCTACATAGGAAAAACTGTCCCCCACGAGCCACTTTCCGTCGGTCTTGTCATACCACATCTTCGCCGTTTTAAATACTTTCTCCAAGGCAGCCCAGTGCTGATCTCGCACAGGACCTTCAGGAGAAAATTCTGTGAGCTTCTAGTTGAAATACCGTTCCCTCGTAATGATGAAGTACTCGGCACTCCGTTCCTTCAGGATCTCCTTTGCACGCAAGCCAAGAAATTTGATGGCAGGCCGGACCTGATCGATATATGCGGTATCCAAGGCATAAATCAAACCGTTGGTGTCGTTTGGAAACACAGGTCTTTCCGAGTACGTATCGTCGAGATACACGGCTATGTCAAAGGAGTCGGTGACCAGAGCACCAGTGTTGGGATCGCGAAGCACTGGCAGAGTATACTTCTCGGTGCCATCGGGGCGCTTACTGGGTGCGCCACCGATCTCTTTCATTCTAGGAGCGATATCTGGGAGTTCCACCCAGTCGATCTCGAAGGGAAGGCCTTTGTAGCTCAGTACGAACCTGCCAGAGTGTTAATCTTGGCACGTCGATTAGCATCAAGGAGACTTGCCTGGACTTAGTGGTACTGGGAGCCCAGTAGCGCCCTTCAATGTTGGATGGTATATCATAGAGAATAAGAGGTAACATGGTTGAAATCCTGATTGTGCTGATGGACTAGCTAACGAGAACGACTCCCTCCCACTTCTATATGTCAGATTGGCATGTACGTGAGACGCTTCGCCGGTATCTCACTTGGTTTGTAAGACCGAAAGCATGGGACTGGATGCAGGGAAGAGTAAAAATACCGATAGCAGGTATAAGTCATGTATGGTGCCGCACAGACCACGGTACCGAGAATGCTGACAGCAGGGTTACCACTCAGTCGGAAGATGATACTTAGTCAACGGCATCTTGTTCACTGGTAGTGAGGGTAGTCATCACACAGAGAATTTTCTTCAATGCGACTTACAGCCTAGAGTAGAATACAAGGACCTTCACTAATAAAGGACTTTACATTCACTTTCAACATCTGCAAGCAACCTTCTCCATTGTCCGTCGTGCCGAGCAGCCACTTTCTCCCACTCATCTTCATGCAACACCTTCTTGAAGCAAAAGAGGAATGATGCAATGACGATGTCTGCGTAGGAAAAAGTGTCCCCCATGAACCACTTTCCGTCGGTCTTGTCATACCACATCTTCGTCGTCGTATATACTTTCTCCAAGGCAGCCCAGTGCTTGTCGCGTTCCGGGCCTTCTGGAGAAAATTCTGCAAACTTCTTGTTGAAATACTTTTCCCTTGTAGTGGCATAGAACTCTGCACTGCGATCCCTCAAGATTTCCACGTCGCGCACAACAAGAAATTCGTAGGCAGGCAGGATTTGGTTGATATGTGCGGATTCAACGGCACAAATAAAACCGTTGGTATCTTTCGGAAAGACGAGTTTCTCTGGGTACGTGTTGTCGAGGTACACGGCTATGTCAAAGGAATCGGTAACCAGAGCGCCAGTGTTGGGATCACGAAGGACCGGAAGGGTATAGAGATCGCTGCCATCGTCTTGTTTGTTAGCTTTGGCCCCGATCTCTTTCATTCTAGGAGCGATATCTGGGAATTCCACCCAGTCGATCTCGAAGGGAAGGCCTTTGTAGCGCAGAACATATCTGCCAAATGGTTTATTCTTGGCATATTGATTAAAACAAAGGTAATTTGCCTTGGCTTAGCGGTATTGGGGGACCAGTGGCACCCTTCAGCATTGGATGGTATATCATAAAGGATGAGAGGCAGCATAGTTGCAAGAAAGCCGACCGCTGTGTCGATGAGCTAATCAACCTCCCTCCGACTTCCATATAGTATCTGGAACGTACGTGAGATGCTATCTCTCTAACAATCGTAGTCGCACGCGAGACCTTGAGTGCTAGAATGAAGATCAATTCACTGTCGAATGGAGACAACATACCTAGAGAAGCACGACGTTGGGGAGAGAAGAAGGAAAATGGAGTCAGCGGATGCCTATGACGGATACTTATATTAGCTATGCAGCGTGCACGGACCAGGGAAATAGGACTCGGCATCAGCATCTCACCTCATTGATAGCCATGCCATGAAGAACAATAATCATCATTTCAGGGGTTAATAAGTTATGTCA
>JAYMGJ010000231.1:0-22006 GCA_037178675.1 Scleroderma bovista
TGTACTATGCTGATATACATACCAAGCCTGACCATCTGCGGCCTTACTGCACGGTGCTGCAACATGGCTATGTAATAGATCTCGAAGTTCAGCTATCTATTTCCATTCTATTCAAATCAATCAGGTGTTCCGCCTAAATCGGGCTAATCGCCACAGCCACTCAGAAGTCTGTGGAACTAATCTGTCATTCTCAATCTCTTCTCGGTGCCTGTGAAAGTTCAGCTTCAATAGTTTGTCGCCCTTTACTACTACCAGTACTATTTGTACTTGTATTCTCGTGCTGTAGCCTCGTAGTGCTGCCTCGCCCCACATTTTTTGGGAACCTCGTGCTTATCTGCACACAATCAGCTACTATACTATGCATCTTGTTTGCAGCTCGAATGCCCTTGCTCATTCTGATTAAAAGGGGCTAATCACCACAGCCACTCAGAGGTCTGTTAAATTAATCTAATTGTTTCCTCACACGTGTTCTGATCGGGAAAAGGCTTAATCACTGATCATCACAGCCACTTCCACATTACTTTTCCACAAACAATCCATCTCAATCGGGCTAATCAGCACAGCCACTTTGAGGACTTGTAGCGTCGCTTAAAATGAGTACGTGAAGGTGGGAGCATATCTTGAACCAGCACTTTCAAAACCTACTACTATGAACCCCACCATTACGACGCAGGATTATCCTGAGCCTCGTGATTTGACCTCTACCTCCTTTTGCCCACGAACCAACTCTCAGCCAATGGGGCGGTGTCACGCACCAAACGTGTTTGGTACTGTGGACATGGAGAAAGTTAGCCGATGAAACTAATGCGAAGAACGCACACCCAAGATCTGTTGAAAGATTGTCCCGACTTGAGGGATACAGACAGCCCTCGCTATCCTTATGCGAAGAATGAATACAAGCTCGTTGTAGTCATCTATCGCACGAGAACCGCCAAGAAGCAGAAGAATCCAAGGATTGATGATCATTTCAGTATGAGAGAGGAATGCAACCTACTGCAGTCCAACTCCCATACAAGAACAACCAAAGAAGCAGAAGAAACGATAGAGAAACGAAGGAGAAAAGGAAGAATCATTTTTAGCGCCCAAATGTCAAATTTAGGCGCCCAGTGCCGGCATTCGATATTTTGAATAGCTCTGCCATTTTTGAAGCTATCAATCATGTGACTATACCATCATGGAGCCTAGACCGTGGTCTATCTGCCTGTCAAGTTCCGACGTAAATCTGTTCATTTCCACGGAGATATTCCACCCGCAATCTAGACACCCACTTCATCACTCACTATGGAGTCCACATTTTCTCTGGAACGTTTCTCTGCTATTGCAGCAGACCTCAACTATGTCCTGCTCTTGGGACAGCCTCTCCCTGAGCTCCTGTGTACTGTCTGGTACATATCTTCCCAGCCTTCTCCCTCAGTCCCTCTCATTCTCGGTCAGCGCATTCTCCTTGTCAGTCCTGCGTCGCGCACATACTTTGGTCGTCTCAAGTCTATCGTTAGACTTGAAAATTCATACCTGGTCGTCTCTGTGTCTCCTGAGTCCTCTGCATATGGTCCTTTCATCCCAGAGTCCTGTCACATCCATCTCCCTCTATCATTCATCTCGCTTCCCTGGACACGTCGAATCCGCTACTTGCGATTCTCTTCCCTGCTATCCCGCAACAAACACGAATGAAACAGTGCTCTAGAACCCTTCTTAGGAGCCCTAATAGAGTACAGAACCTTCCCCTTACTGCTCAAGGGAAGACTGCACTTCGGGAGCACCAAATTTCGCGTTTTTGCTCTACAGAAGCTCAATCCAAGGGATTTGTGACACTCTGTGACCAGCTGTGACTCTACTTGTCATTCCAGGCCCCCTGACACTGCTCTTCTGGTCGGATCAATTCTTTTATTATCCCCCAGCCACTCCCATCAGTGGCACTGCTTCAGAAGCTCATCTCCAGATCTAAAGTTCAATAAATCATAGGTTGTGCTTCCCTTCTTTCTGAGTCACACAGAGTCACTCTGGCTCACTCTGACTCACTCTGCTGCGCATTATTCATCCCCTCTTGGCATTACTAATCCCCATTACTCCCCTTACCAATCACTTACCAATCATCCTTCAAATCATGCTTATCATGCTGCTTATCAATTCATGACTCATGCCCCTATGATTCATATGCATTATGTCATCGTATATGCTCATTTAGCTTCGATCTACTCATCCCATGCTTTCCCCCCCTCTCTTTTGGGCCCCATGCAATGATTTTTCCATATTCTTGGTTATACACCCCTTTTTGCCTATGTTTTTGCTCTTTCCCTTGGCTCAGCAGCTTGTTCAGGCTCTCCCCATCGATGACTCAGCCTGATTACACTGCTTATCAATCGCTTACCAATTTCTTACCAATCTCTTACCAAGCACTTAGTCATTTGTGCTTACAGGGCCACAGCCCCTCCTGTATATAAACCAGCAGCCAAAGGCTGCAAGGAAGTGTCTGCTTCCCCCTCAATAAAGCGACCACATTCACTCTCCCTCTCTGTCTATAAGCTCTATCTTTGTCTTTGGACTTGTAGGTCACTCAGTGCTGGCCTAAAGCTCCTATATTGCTGTTTATCAGATATATCTTGTATCTGATCATTTCTCTAGGCTCAAGCGCAGTCTAGCATCTCTGTCCACTCTATCCCATCACTGTCCATCGCATTCTTGAAGCAGGAACTGTCCCCTTGCTTCCCTGTTGCTCCATCACTGCTGTTACACCCCTGTCATCAATCTATCATCACTCTTCTATCCCAGGACTCTTCCTAACCACTGTGGTAGGCTGAAGAGGAGTCAATACCATCCCCAGTCGCATCTATTCCCCATCAGAAGCCCTTCCCTTCCCTCCTGCATCCTGCCTGAAGGCATGCAGCACATCCCCCTGAGGACATTAAATACCAGAAACGCAAAGGAAGACCACCACTCGCATATTGCTGTCATTTGGTGTTGGTTGTTGGTTGTTCTGACCTCTTCCCTCACTTAGGTGCACAGCGGCCTGCCAGTCCCACAGACTCTGTGTCTTCTACGCTGACGCTTTGTGGATCATCATCCCTGACTTTGTGCCACAGCCAAAATGGCAGTGATGCATCATTGACTTCTTTGCAGGCAGGCCTCTCAAAATTGAAGTCTTCTTGTGTTGAGTCTATTCGCCCGTCTACCATGGATCCCATTTCAGCGATAGAAACCAACCTCAATCAGGCCTTTTCCAGAATGTCGGTCAGTTCTTGCATGATGTATCGAGTTGCTCTTGTTACTGATTCCAACAATAAAGGTTGTTTTCACAGGGGAACTGAATTGGCATGGCAAGTATGAGGAACTTGCAAAGTGCTGGCTCGTTGCACTCATCCAGAAGAAGGAGGCTGTGCACATGCTAGCATTAGCCTTGCAAAAAATCAAGAGCTTCAAAGATAGATTTGCAAAAATTCTTGGCTCTGAGCTCGTCCGATACTATCACAGAGCATACTACCGAGGCGAAGACACCAGCACAAACCTTGGCAGGTTTAAGGTGGATATACTGCAGGTTTTGGATTCACTTGTCATACCTGCCACACAATGATCTATTTTCTTTACATGGTTCAAGTCTGTGTTGTTGATTCCTTGTTTTATGTGGACATTGTTCTGTCGTGTACTGTACCTTCATATCACAACATTATTCAAATCTGAATGTGTGCTTGCTATATTTCATTCTCGAAATGCCATTTGCCTCTGAACCCTTGCTTGCCGCAGGCAGTCTTGTAAGTCGTGGGAAAATGTAGGCTCAACATGTGTGCCACACAGATACAAACAAAAATGCTAGCTGAGTGGCATAGAATTTAGTCTACACATTAGGTAAGCAAAGTGTGGCGCCTCTCTTTCCCACTCGTTGCACACCGCAAGACCAAAAGGCTGTGGCCCCCACCATTTGACGAGCTCAGCCTTTCTTTCGCACCCACCGCACCACTCCCTCTCTCAGGTCCTTGCGGGAGCTCCCCATGTCCTTCCACTCATTCCCCTTGTCTCCCGCTCAACGCGTCCCGCTCACCTCCAGTGGATCAGTTCCAGCTGACCTGCTTGGTGTCCCAGCCCACCCTCACAGCTCAGCCTTTCCCCTGCAACTCGTTTTGGGCTGAAAGCCCTCAGGGCTTTGCCCAACCATCCCCCCCTGTACCTACGTACATCCATTCAACATTCATTACATCACTATCCACCTCCCATCAGCTGAGCGCCCCGAGGCGTAGAGCAATGCTAATGGCAATCCAAGTACTACTACGGTGTATGCTACTACAATGTATGTATCTGTGTCATCTCATGCATATCTGATCACTGGTATCTCTTCCCATCTCTTTCCACCAGGTCTTTTTCTTTAGCTAGGTAAGGCTACCATCAGTGACGAACTCGGTAAGTGCCATCCTTATGACGATGGTGATGTTGGCCACTTACATCGGCGCAAAGATGATGACTGCCACCAACCACTAGCACCTCAACCACCTTCCTGCAGCCAGCGACACATGGTCAACATTGATTAGTTAATAAGCGGGTGCGGGTCGTGAGTGGTCATCCAGAACCTGCAGCACCCGCGGTACTTTTCTTCACATCTTCAAGCTTCCGATGCATCAATGCCTGTGTCCAACGACCCCACAAGTATGTTTCGACTGGTTTCTGGGTGGCTGCATGTACCCAGGTAAGTCATGTCGCTTTCTTGCACTTCACTGACCTTTACAGCTTTGCATTTGATATGTCCACATCAGCATTTGTGCCCTCGATCAAACGACGACGACAATGTGACGTGCGTTGCCACTGGCCAGATAGCCAATGCCACTGCAACACGACAACACGACGATAGTGCATCAACACGTCCATGCTAGCACAACGATGACACGTCTGCAGTGCCCCAATGGCAACGGTGTGTCTGTGCTAGCACAATGAAGATGACAACGACGTGACACCAATGGCCAATGCCATGGTGAGATGGTGACAATGACAGCACATCAACGTGTGCATGCCAGTAAGATGAAGACGAAGACGTCACAACAACAACAACAACAACGATGAGACGCGATCATGGGTAATGGTGACACTGCTATGCAGTCAGCCACAATAATGACAACGGCCGCCACCACGCGATGTGACAGCTGGCTCACCACACGAACAACAATGCAGAGGGTACACAGAAACACAAGACTCGTCATCCCAATCCGACTTGCACGCACCAAGGTGCCAAGGGACACCTCAGATCCCAACAGCCCTGCAAGACAGTCTTCCGGCATCCACACACGCAGTTCCATTGCCCAAAAGTCTGCCCAGGATGCCGAGCAATCTCCAATCCAGCTCAACGCAGACTCTCCACCACATCCCAACGGTCCCCCCATCCCGCCCTCCAAGCCAGAGAAACCACCCCGATGCACGAAAACATTGGTGAGCAGCACATCTAATATGTCCACTCAGAGAGACAGGGAGTCAGATCCAGACGATAGACCCCAGCTCCCGTAAGGACTCAATATCCTTTGGCTCCCACATGACTTACCATCATTGGACTCAGAGAAATAATATTTTACCCCTGCCAGAATTATTTGATGACGCACTAATGAATCTACACATCGCTCTTCATCCCCATATGCCTACCCTTGCCCTGTATTGTCCCGTGGAAGGTGGCGAATATGTTCTGGACGAGACTGTATGCAAATTGGCATGGAGAACAGGAGCAGAGGTGCTGGTCATCGATGCTGTGCAGCTCGCGGCTGGTGAATGGGGCCATTTTGGAAAGGGTAAGAGCTCATCTCATTTGATATCAAGCTCAAACACATATAGCTGCCAATGCAATCAAACTTCCTCGGAACCCTCTGCACTACCACCCACCACCACCACCCATCCTTGCATCCCACCATCAATCTCAGAATGGAGATGAAGATGACATTGACATCTCATCCTACGTTCCCTCCCTCGGCATCACCCAAATGACACTTCACGTTCTTGTGCCAGCCCTAGCCTCTCGCGGACAACAACCTCCACTATTTATGACATCTAGAACAGTGCCACCACCTAATTGAATAAAGGCATTCTTTGACAATCTCGTCAACATTCCTTCACCGGAATGACATCCACTTGAGGACTATTACCCACAGATTGCAATCATAATGCGACCACCCAGTCAGTTGGAACACAAGCACGGACCTAGCCTTACCCGCAAATGCCCCCAAAGCCAGCACGAGTGAGTGCAGTGCCAGACATATGAACGACAGCCCAGCCAACAATCCCACGAACGTCCAGGAGATGCCAACCACCACCTCCTCACCATCTTGCCACCACCCTCTCCACCTCCACTGCGGCTCATCGACAACGATGACATGCCACACGCACATGCCCACAGCAGCGACAACAAACGCTGACCACCATCACCATCACCAGCAGCAATGGTGATGGCAACGAGATGCAGGATGGGAGATACAATACTACTACGAGGTTGTGATTTAGATACTACCATGGTGTGTATATATTGTTGCAATACACATTGCAACACCCTCTTTACCGTGAAACGTGTGACATGGACCAATAGTAGTAGTTACCATATTTTATTACATGAACTTGGTTCCAAACTTATCATGGTTGTTGTGCATTTTCAATCTTACATATTAGTAGTAAGTACTTAGTATATTCTATGAGACGCCTCATGCCTCGGCTATCTTAGAAAGTCAACTAGTAGTACTACTCACCGTCACCACTGCGATGTTGTTCCCCGTCTTCATCATGCCAGCACCGGGCACTGAGCTCATCGTCACTCGCTTTGCTTGCTACTGTCAAACTCCATTTTTCCCACAGGCTCGGGCTGTGACACAACTCAGGTTTGGGTGGCTGTGAACTAGATTTCCATGCCCTAGTAGTACTAGTTGGCCTTGGATACTCTGCTGGAACTGAGACTGAGCGACTTTGCGTTCATCACAGCTCGTGACAGGCTCAATGGCTGAACAATTTTTCCAGACTTGCATCTGTGGCCGCTCTTTCTCCCATGTTTCTGACTTCACCAAGCACGAACGGGGGTGCACAAAAGGAAAGAAACAACTTTCTGGAGCGCTATCCAAGGCTAAGGAGGTATATCAATGAAAAAAATTGCGAACAGACTTGGGAGAAGTTCAAACAGAATGGGTTGAGGATGACGATGTCCCACCTCATCCCAAACCGGTACGTGCTAAAATATTTTTATTAAATCTTGTCGTTCTGACTGGGGTGATCTAGCCTAGCATTGGAAGTGCTAATGATGGTAATAATGCATCCCATGCTGAACCGGTATGTTGTGAGGATCCAGTTTTGTCATTCTGACCAAGCCAGCATAGATGCCTTGTGGCAATCGTACACCTGAAGCCCCACAGTTGGAAGACAAGGCGCTACCTTTGGCACAGCGGAGACCACGTCAGCTCAATCGTCAGTTACCTCTTCAATTTCGGGACATACTTCCTGAAGGTCCTATGCCACTCCCTCTGCCTGGAATACAGTTGTTGGAAGGCCCACCCGACCAAGGAGCATCTGAGTCTCACATGTCGCGTCCGACTCCACCTGTTTCAGCACTGCATCCAGTGTTCAAGACTCAACCGAACAAGTTTGGTCTTGTCCGTGTGTTCAGGTCCGAAGTCAGACTTCCTTCTCATGATCCTGACGAGCAATCCACAAACATGCACCCATGCTTGTCCCAGCCGCCCTTTACCACCAACTCTTCCATGCCACTTATAATCTCTGCACCTGACAACCCATTCCATCCCTATCCCAATGAAAGCTCGTTTCGACTAGGTGACTGGTATTGGAACCACGGGCCACAGAAATCCCATGCAAACTTCAAGCTTCTTCTTGATATTTAGAATATAATCTGGATAATGTTTGAAATACCAACTGGAAGGAAATCAACAAGGAGTTGGGAAGTGGTTCAGATGGACAAGATGCCAGCACTGGATGGAGCCGCTCACCTATCACAATATCTGTTCCCTTTCACCACTGGATGCCAAATCCAGGTCACTGTGACTATACAGTTCCGGACTTTCATCACCATCGGCTAGTTTCAATCATTCACGATAAGCTTTCAGATCCATTTCACCATCATATCTACCATTATGAACCTTATGAGCTCCGGTGGCAGCTGCCGAACAAAGCCCATGACATCAGAGTCCACGGAGAACTGTACGCGTCGGATGCTTTCATCAAAGCTCAAGAACAACTCCTAGCTTCACCTCGCAAACCAGACTGTGACTTGCCACATTGTATTGTGGCGCTCATGTTCTGGTCAGATGCCACGCAGCTCACCTTATTCGGGAGTGCAAAGCTTTGGCCACTTTACCTCTACTTCGGCAATCAGTTGAAGTACATGCGCTGCCAGCCAAGCTCAAAGTTATGTTCTCATGTCGCCTACTTCCAATCGGTGAGTTACTTTCTGTGGATTCAACTGCTGACTATCACTGCTGTGAGAATAGCTTCCACCCGCGTTTAAGGATTTCATGATGGAGCAGTCTGGGGCAAAGCCGAGTGACACCCTCCTAACTCATTGTCACAGAGAGTTTTTCCATGCGCAGTGGAATATCCTTCTGGATGATGATTTCCTGGAAGCATATGAACATGGCATCGTGATAACTTGTCAGGACCAAGTCAAGCATTGCATATATCCTCGAATATTCACTTATTCTGCTGATTATCCAGAAAAGTATGTGGTTATGTTGCTCTTCAATGCCATTAGCTAATGCAACATACATTCAGAGTTTTAATTGCAACCATCAGGAACTTGGGAAAATGCCCATGCCCTCGGTGTCTTATTCCAAAGTCTCGAGTTCATCTTCTCACGATGGAATCAGACCTACTGCAATGCAGCCTTTTATCTCGCTCTGACACTGCCCATCGCCGTGAAAAAATCTTGTCAGCTCGCAAACTGATATATGAGAAGCATTACGCTGTGGATGGGATACAAGTTGAAGAGCTTTTGAAGGATGAATCGCTGGTCCCAACAACGGTCCACCATTGAGGTTTATACTACGTCAGGTTGAGCTAATGACGCTACAAGCAGAATGCATTTTCAGAGAAGTTAAGCCATACTGGCTTTAATCTATTCATGATGTTGGTTGTTGATCTTTTGCATGAATTTGAGTTAGGGGTATGGAAGGCCATTTTTATTCACCTACTGCGAATCCTTGAGACCTTGAAACAGTCTCAGATTTCAGACATGGACAAACGGTAAGCACAAAATGTTTGTATATTTTGCCAAACTTAATAAGCACTAGATATCGTCAAGTTCCCACTTTTGGGCAAGATACAATCCGCCGCTTTTGAGAGAATTGCTTGGAGTTGAAGAAGATGACTGCTCGAGACTTCGAGGATCTACTGCAGGTGTGTCTTTTTTAGGCAATTGCCAGTCTGGTTTCTAATGGTTTGTGTGTGGCAGTGTGCTCTTCCGGTTTTTGAGAATCTTCTTCCCGAGCCCCATAATTCTCAGGTTCAACAGCTTCTATTTTTGTTGTGTCATTGGCATGCCCTTGCAAAGCTCTGCATGCACACAGACTACACTCTCGACATTATGGAACACACAACTGCGCTCTTGGCTCAGCAAATGCGCAATTTTTCTTCTGAAACATGCCCAGCCTTTGCAACGAAAGAACTGCACTGCGAAGCTGAATCTCAACGACGAAGGGAGGCCCAAGGGGGCCCTTCCAAAACAGCCTCTTCCCCAGCAGTGGATGTGCACCAACAAAAAACTTTGAACCTCAGCACCTACAAGGTACATGCACTTGGGGATTACCATGATCAGATCAAGATGTTCGGCATGATGGACTCCTTTTCAACTCAACTGGTGAGATTTCCATTGCATTATTCCTCGTGACTAAACTCTGGCAGGGGGAACTCGAGCACTGCATCAGAAAAAGTAGGTTCACCAGAACGAGTCGCAAAGCATTTATCCCCCCAATTGGCATCTATCGAGTGGTGCCAAGAACGAATTCGCCAAATCCAAACTAAAGTAGCTGCTTTGCATGCTTATCATCAAGATCCCATGCCGAATAGACCTGATATACACCACATTATCGGGCAGTCACAAAGCTTTCCTGAAAATATTGTGCTATTTCAGGCATGCAACTCTGATGACCCTGCTGTAAAGGTCAGTCGTTCTTCTGTCTGCCAATGTTCAATGCTAATAAATCCGGGATAGAACTTTATTCCAAAGCTGAAGACCCACCTTCTTCCTCGCGTAAAAACCCTCCATTGTGATGCGCGGGGTTCACCTTGGACCCATTATGAGGCCAACATTCTGGATGCAGGCTTGAGCCAGGTTGTCCTGAAAGATGAACAAATTTATCATCATAATTTGTTCCGTATCAATTACACCACTTATGATGTTTGCAGGGCACAAGAAACGGTGAACCCTCGCACTGATCATCGTGATGTCATGCTTTTGTCCTGGCAACCATCCACGCACCCATTCTGCTATGCTCATGTTCTTGGCATATATCATGCAAATGTGATATACATAGGCCCTGGGCTCAAGGACTACCAGTCATGGCGGATCAAATTTTTATGGGTACGATGGTTTGAGGTGCTGGATCGTGTTGTGGGTTGGGATCATACCACCCTTGATTCGGTGAAATTCCCCCCTATGGCCAATGCGGATACATTCAGCTTCATTGACCCTGCAGACATACTAAGGTGCTGTCACATCATACCCGCCTTTGCTGATGGACAAGTGCACTCAGATGGGATTGCATTGTCTTGCAATGCTAGAGATGCAACTGATTGGAAGCGGTACTATGTTAACAGGTTCAAGTGGCTCTTCTGATCCCCTTTTTTTCTCTTCTGATCTGAAAGCGCCCCCATGTGTGCAGATTTGTTGACTGGGATATGACAATGCGATATCACTGGGGCCTCGGGGTTGGCCATACTTATGCTCATGGTATGTCAAGTATCTTGATCTGCTGCTGCCTACATTTCTAACTACCTTTGAAGATAGCCCAGAATCCTCTTGTTCGTCAGTCCAAGCCGACATAAGTCAGGAAGACTGGTGAACTTAATGCCTCCGATTTGAACGCTGACCCTAGCTTGATGGATCAGGACTCCGATTCTAATTCTGATTGGGTTTGTTGAAGCAATACCTATGTACGTAGAGGAACTGCTACTCCAACTCACCTGTTGGGTGGAGTGCACAACCTGAGATGGTAGCAGTAGCTGGTCAAGAGCTGTTATATTATATAAGCGATGTCCGCTGTTTATATACAACAAATAGTGTGACGCGTGACTGTGACATGTAACATCTACTCTAAAGAGGACTATTACTAAGTCTACACTAATATGGGTCGCAGTCTTGTGCGCACTTCGTCGACAGTTTACGCCGGGTGCACGTGCGACTTCAACACTCCCCCTCGCTGTGCTGCACATAGAGCACTTCAGCGAATAAGGCGCTAGATGCTGCCAGAGGGAAATTGTAAGCCTAGTTGAGCTCTGAACTTCGCGAATTTCTCACGGGGTAAGTTCTTGGTGAGCAGATCGGCGGGATTCTCAGCACCATCAATGAAGAATAGCTCCACATTACCTTTCGCAACTGACTTGCGGATTCCGTGGTAGCGGATGTCGATGTGCTTGGAGCGAGGCTCCGTTACAGGGTTGGATGCCATGAATATGGACCCCTGATTATCACCGCAAATTGGGATAGCTTTCAGCTTATAGCCGAGCTCACCGAGTAAACTCCGAATCCAGGTGACTTGGCGAGCGCAATCGCTCAAAGCCATGTATTCAGCCTCAGTGGACGAGTACGCAATGGTCTTCTGCGCACGAGAAGTCCAACTGATCAAGCCATCTGCAAGTTTCAGGTAGAAACCTGTCTGCGAGAGGCGAGAGATAGGGTCTGATCCCCAATCTGAGTCCGTGCATGCAATCAGGCCAGCACCGGATCCACCATTGTACACTAGGGAGTAGTTAGGTGTACCAATTAAGTAGCGACAGATATAAAGCGCTTTGGACAGGTGGTCCTGAGATGGGTTCGTGGCATGGCGCGAGAGATGGGTGACTGCAAAGGCAATGTCGGGCCTAGTGCCTAACATAAGGTACAGAAGGGACCCAATAACCGTCTGGAAACGGGAGCGGAGTTCCGCATCAACAGGCTCTGTATTCTTGGCGGCATAGTAGCCAGCTGGCAGTGGGGTGCTTGCGGACTTTGCATTAAGCATGCTGCAGCGTTCGATGACCTTTTGGAGGTACGCGCATTGATCCAGGTGGATAGCACGACCTTTGCGAGTGATTCGCATATGGAGGAACTCCTTAGGTTCTCCAAGGTCTCTGCACTCCCATTTGCGCATGAACTGCGCTTTGATGGCATCAACAACAGCCTTGTTAGGGCTGCAGAATAAAGTGTCGTCAACATAGATAATACCGATGACGATGTTGGTGCCTTTCTTCTTATAAAAGAAGATGCCTGCTTCAGATTTAAGGCGCTCAAACCCGAGCTCTTTGAGAGACTCATCGAGTGTGCGCCACCAAGCTAGGCCGGCCTGTTTGAGGCCATAGAGGGCACGCCAGAGGCGGAGCACTTTGCGCTCTTGCCCAGGAACTGCAAACCCTTCGGGTTGTTCCATGTAGATCTCTTTGTCAAGCTTGCCATACAAGTAGGCGCTCCGAACGTCGAGTCCAGTGATATACCAGTTTTCAAGTGCGGCAAGCGCAAGCATGAGGCGCACTGTTTCAAAGCGCACGACTGGTGAGAAGACTTGGTCGAAATCTAATCCCTCGACCTGGGAGAAGCCTTTTGCTACTAAGCGGGCTTTCTTACGGCCATCCGACTTAACGTCGAAGACCCATCGATTCTTTATGACCTTCCAGTCTCGGGGACGGTCAACTAGCTCAAAGACCTTGCGCTTTCGCAGCACGTCGAGCTCTTCTTGGCAAGCAAGTCGCCAGAGTTTCTGCTCAGCTTGGGGTAAGCGAGCGATGTCCTTATAGGACCAGTTGCGGACACTCTCGTATTGAGGGTCGCGGGTTTCAAGGGCTTTGCCCATCAGATAACGGACTAGGTTTGCTCCCCCTTCCTCGCACATCTTTTGCACATCTTCCTCACTGGGTGTTGCAGAGGTGTCAGGGAAACCACCAGGAACATGGTCTGGTGTGTCCGGTTGTGGGGGTCTAGGGACCTCACCCACTGTTTCTCGCCATTGAGAGGCACTTTCGATATCCTGGAGTTGCTCAACGGGATGTTGCCGCTCACCATACACATTACTGGGGCGCAATGGCGCTCTACGTTCACATTGGGGGCGGGCAGGGATATTCACTGCAGGGGGTCGCGGCGCATTCTGGCGGCGTTCAGCTCGGCCAGGGCGCTGCGGTGCCGGAGGTGGCGGATTTCTCGCCAGTGAAGGCGTTCTCGGTGCCGGTGGAGGCAATGGAGATGGCGTACGGGGAGGATTTATTTGATTAGGCTCTTCCTCAGGAGCCTCAGGGTCCTTGCGCTTTGGATCGTCATCCTGCACTTGGGGATGTGGGTAGCCATGGTCATGTTCCACATCATCATCACTGTCGGTATCATCAGGGGGATTCCCTGGTCGATCAGTGGCTGGTTTCGGATTTGCCCTTCCGAAAGGGTTCTCGAGAGGTTCACGCCTATTTTTGGGGCAGCGAGGGAAATGACGCTCATCAAAGATGGCGTGGGCAGCGGTAAATACTGCATTGGTGGAGCGCATAAACAAGAAGTTGCGCTCATTGCCAGGGGCAACACCGACATAAGTCATTAGCTCCAACTTGGGAGCCATCTTATTTGCTCGAGCCGAGGCTGGGAGGTAGACAAAGGCTCCACAGCCAAATACACAGAGGTGATCGATGTTAGGCATCTCCCCCTTGAGCATTTCATGGGGGGTGCGCCATCGCAGGCGAGCTACCGGAGTACGGTTGTAAAGGTGAGTTGCGTGAGCGAATGCAAATTCCCACCAGGAGTCAGGGATGCAGGCTTGATGCCACATAGACTCAGCTTTATCCATGAGAGTGCGCCCTAAACACTTGGCGCGGCCATTCTGCATGGGGGTTCTAGGAGCACTTTGATATATTTTAATTCCTTTCTCAAGGAGTGCTCGATCAAATAGATCGGATTTATATTCTCCGCCGGCATCAGACATCCATCCAACGATGTGCGTATCATGTTGGACGTGCACCATTTCGAGGAAATCTTTGGCAGCCGTAATCGCTGCAGCTTTGGAGCGAAGAGGCATAGTCCAGGCATGAGAAGTATAGTCGTCGTAGAAGGTGATAACATATTTGAATTTTCGGTACGACGTAACCGGGAAGGATTTGAGATCAGAGTGCACCAGCTCAAAGGGCTTGGAAGCACGTCTTTCATTTTCTGGGAAAGCTCGATTGGGCATCTTGCCAAGAGCACATCCAGGGCAAACACAATCCTCAGTTGGAAAGTGGATCTCTGGAAAGTGCTGCGTATGTTTTTGTGCACGTCGGAGTACTTCCTTTGAGGGGTGCCCAAATCTCCGGTGCATAATGACGTAATCGACTTTGCTCATGGAGGCGATGTAGTTAGATCTAATTATCGGGATAGATCTAATCCCGAAAATGACGTTGCGATTGTCTTCTGGGTCTGGCCCAAACCATAGGCGTTCAGCTTTATGAATGAGGCTAATGCCTCGCTTATCGCCAGTGACTTTGTAGTTACGCTGGAGCATTTTGCCCATAGAAATAAGGTGTGCAGTAGCGCCTGGCATATGGAGCACTTGGGTGAGTGTGATGACTTTCTCATCCCCTGAGTTGTGGTCTAGGCACCGGAGTAATACCGTGCCAATGCCAGCAATTAGTGCTACACCATTTGCGGTTTTGGCGTAGTGCGCTCGCTTTAGCGCATTGTAGGAGGCGAAATTGCCTATGTCACCAGTGAAGTGGCGTGATGCGCCAGAGTCTAGGAGCCAGAAGGCACCAGAAAGTTCACTATCGTCGACCATTTTTCCCTTACAGCCAGCACAGCGTGCATTATTTGAACACAAACAAATATATGCTTTACTCGAGACACGACACGACAAATTGTAGTTACTGCTCGCTATATACAGTGCCGGCGTAAAGCGCACATGTAAAGGGAGCGTGTCAGTGTCGGTCAGCACGCGTGCAGAAGGTACTTGCCTGAAGAGGCTAGCCTCTGCGCCCATCACCATTGACGTCGCGTTATAGCGGTCGAGGACCATCGCATCGATTTCGTCGAACTCGTCGTCAGCGAAGGGTTCGTGGGCGAATGGTTCATCATCCCCAAGGGAGATGGCATCCTCCTCATACATCGTGATGCGCTCCTCGAGACGAGGGCGCTTCAGCGAGGAGGGATCGGCCTCGGGCTGGTCCAGGTTCGCACTTGCCATCAACACAACTTGGTCGAGGGTGCGGATGGTTTGGCAGGAGGGCTCTACCCCCAAGCGGTGTGCCAAGTTGAAGGCCTTAATAGTATTTGTGAATGCGGGGGGGCCGTAGTGGGCAGCACCGGGAGTGTGAGCCAGGGCACGAGGGTCAATGGTGGGCTCTGGTCCATCGTAGTGGACGTATGTAGCGAAGGCGGCTTGTTGGGTGTTCTCGCAGCGAGCGCAAGCCTTCTTGCCACCACGTCGGGTGCGGCCTCCCTGTCCTTGGGCAGGAGCGTTTCTGCTCGTACCGCCATTGGACCTGCCTTGCTGCTGCTGCTGCCTCTGGGGTTGCTGCTGCTGCTGGGCGAACTTAGGGTCGGCCGGCTTGCGCTTCACAGCGCTAAGCTTGTTGGCCTGAGGGCCCTTACCACCGGCGCGTGAAGAGCCACCTTTCTGCTCGAATGAGAGCGTGGCGGCCTTGACTATCCCGTCGGGCTTCAGATTTTTAATCTCGTCCGGCGATGTCTGGCTGAGAATTTGAGCTACAACCTCCATAGTAGGAGGGAGCTTGCATAGAATGATCATTGCCTGCACGGGGGCAGGGAACTCGAAGCCAGCATCTTTGAGGTATGCAAAGTGGCTAAGCACTTTGGTGATGGCAGGAGCGGGATGGGCGCCAGCGGGAATGGTAGTCGCCAGGA
This sequence comes from Scleroderma bovista, assembly GCA_037178675.1. Lineage (NCBI taxonomy): Eukaryota > Fungi > Basidiomycota > Agaricomycetes > Boletales > Sclerodermataceae > Scleroderma > Scleroderma bovista. The sequence goes on from JAYMGJ010000231.1 coordinate 16,016, forward strand.
GCTTGCTAAGCTCGGCGTAGGCGGAGCCGATACTGGGGGCACCGAAGTTCTTCTTGAGGTGGTCCCAGACTTCCTTAATGCTGTCGAGATTCGAGACAGCGACCTGGATTGAGGGGGCAAGGCGCAAGGTGATATTACCAAGCGCTCTTTCGGTGTTGTCGTCCCATTCCTTATGGTCGTCGTGGCCGTCAGCGGGTTGAGTCGTTGAATAGACATACCATTGGCCTTGTGCCCGGAGGTAGGCCTGCATAGAGGTGTGCCACTGCTGCCAGTTGGAGCCAGTGAACACGGGAACCATCTTGTCTAGAGCGCTGGACATGGTGATATTCTGTTGGGAGTCAACGGAGTCAGCAAGTGGATGTGACAACGGACAAGCAAGAAAAGAAGAAACACCTGAGTGCTAGTGAAAGCACTTCTGTCAACAGCTAACTCATGACTAGGTCATGCCAGCACAAGTCGTCGACAATGTTCGCCATGGTTGGCACAAGTCATCGACGAACTTTGCCTGTGGCAGTACAGGTGCTCAACTAGGAGCTCACTGTCTGGCGCAAGTTGTCGACCAACTTCGCCTTGTGGCTGTGCAGGGGCTCAGCTAGGAGCTCACTGTGGTCCACAGCATCAAGCTAGTTAAAGCGACGCTCAGGGAGCTGGAGCGCTGCCTGGTGCATTGCTGCACACAGTGTGCTCACAGGGCTCATAACCTGTTGAAGGAATACCTATGTACATAGAGGAACTGCTACTCCAACTCACCTGTTGGGTGGAGTGCACAACCTGAGATGGTAGCGGTAGCTGGTTAAGAGCTGTTATATTATATAAGCGATGTCCGCTGTTTATATACAACAAATAGTGTGACGCGTGACTGTGATGCATGACATGTGACATGTAACATCTACTCTAAAGAGGACTATTACTAAGTCTACACTAATATGGGTCACAGTCTTGTGCGCACTTCATCGACGGTTTACGCCGGGTGCACGTGCGACTTCAACAGGGTTGATTTGGACGTTGAGGTGGAGGACAGTAATGACAAACTACATGGCGAGAAGGATCTGGATGAAGAGATGGAACTTGAACAAGTTGCGATGGAGGATGGAGTCAATGATGGCTTTGAGAGTAATGTATTTGATGACTTCAAATTTTAGCTTTGGAAATCCGGCAGTCTTTGCTGATCATTTGGTGTTGTGACAGATGTGATCTCAATCTCTGGTGCTTGAGTGACATTTTCAGCTTCAATATTCATACGTCCGCTTGGATCGTACTAGGACCTCTGGTTTCTGGGTAGCTGCATGATATGTTCTTTCGCCTCCTCGAGTCCAGCTAATGTTTGTAGATTTGATTCTTCCGTGTTGACACTGCCGACGGCTACTAAATATTCTATTAGGACATATTTAAAGCTTGGTAGGTGACCCAAACAACCCAGATAAGTTCTTGGGTCTTGATCTCCAGCATTGGTGCATGCGCTGGCTTTCTCCAGCCAGCCTTCCTCGACTTGTTCTGAGTCAATGATGCCATGGCTTGTTGTGCGGTCGGCATCATTTCACTAGCTGTTCTCGACTCTCTTGCCCTCATTTCCGCACTTGACATCTCTCATCCGATCGCCTTCACCTGTGCTTTCATTCCACAATCCCTCGACTGGCACGTTTCTCAGTTCAAACAAGTTGACATCTCCAACGCTGACCCTTCTCCATTGAATAGCATGCTTGTGCATCTTGATTTCAAAGATATGACGGAGGTGACTTTTGTGTCTTCAGGGTCTGGCTTGCTGACATTCCCTGATGCACAGGTCTTCCTCCATCATTTGTCACCCTTGGCATGTCTCTGTGTGCAGTCGGCCCATTCAGATGGCTTCTGAAACCCTTCGCTTCATCTACGTGTCCTCTCGCTGTCACACACCAAATGTGTTTGGTACTGAATGCACACCCAAGATCTGTTGAAAGATTGTCCCGACTTGAGGGATACAGACAGCCCTCGCTATCCATATCACGCAAAGTCAAGACTATCCTTATGCAAAGAATGAATACAAGTTTGTCATAGCCATCTATTGCACGAGAATGACTATCCTGGAGCAAGAGATGAATGCCATCGTCTGGCAGTCATCCCTCGCACAAGAACTGCCAAGAAGCAGAAGAATCCAAGGATTGATGATCATTTCAGTATGAGAGAGGAATGCAACCTACTGCAGTCCAACTCCCATACCAGAACAACCAAAGAAGCAGAAGAAACGATAGAGAAACAAAGGAGAAAAGGAAGAATCATTTTTAGTGCCCAAATGTCAAATTTAGGCGCCCAGTGCTGGCATTCCGATATTTTGAATAGCTCCGCCATTTTTGAAGCTATCAATCATGTGACTATACCATCATGGAGCCTAGACCGTGGTCTATCTGCCTGTCAAGTTCCAACGTAAATCCATTCATTTCCCACGGAGATATTCCACCCACAATCCAGACACCCGCTTCATCACTCACTATGGAGTCTGCATTTTCTCTGGAACGTTTCTCCACTATTGCAGCAGACCTCAACTATGTCCTGCTCTTGGGACAGCCTCTCCCTGAGCTCCTGTGTACTGTCTGGTACATATCTTCCCAGCCTTCTCCCTCAGTCCCTCTCGTTCTCAGTCAGTGCGTTCTCCTCGTCAGTCCTGCGTCGCGCACATACTTTGGTCGTCTCAAGTCTATCGTTAGACTTGAAAATTCATACCTGGTCGTCTTTGTGTCTCCTGAGTCCTCTGCATATGGTCCTTTCATCCCAGAGTCCTGTCACATCCATCTCCCTCTATCATTCATCTCGCTTCCCTGGACACGTCGAATCCGCTACTTGCGATTCTCTTCCCTGCTATCCCGCAACAAACACGAATGAAACAGTGCTCTAGAACCCTTCTTAGGAGCCCTAATAGAGTACAGAACCTTCCCCTTACTGCTCAAGGGAAGACTGCACTTCGGGAGCACCAAATTTCGTGTTTTTGCTCTACAGAAGCTCAATCCAAGGGATTTGTGACACTCTGTGACCAGCTGTGACTCTACTTGTCATTCCAGGCCCCCTGACACTGCTCTTCTGGTCGGATCAATTCTTTTATTATCCCCCAGCCACTCCCATCAGTGGCACTGCTTCAGAAGCTCATCTCCAGATCTAAAGTTCAATAAATCATAGGTTGTGCTTCCCTTCTGTCTGAGTCACACAGAGTCACTCTGGCTCACTCTGACTCACTCTGCTGCGCATTATTCATCCCCTCTTGGCATTACTAATCCCCATTACTCCCCTTACCAATCACTTACCAATCATCCTTCAAATCATGCTTATCATGCTGCTTATCAATTCATGACTCATGTCCCTATGATTCATATGCATTATGTCATCGCATATGCTCATTTAGCTTCGATCTACTCATCCCCTGCTTTCCCCCCCTCTCTTTTGGGCCCCATGCAATGATCTTTCCATATTCTTGGTTATACACCCCTTTTTACCTATGTTTTTGCTCTTTCCCTTGCCTGATTACACTGCTTATCAATCGCTTACCAATTTCTTACCAATCTCTTACCAAGCACTTAGTCATTTGTGCTTACAGGGCCACAGCCCCTCCTGTATATAAACCAGCAGCCAAAGGCTGCAAGGAAGTGTCTGCTTCCCCCTCAATAAAGCGACCACATTCACTCTCCCTCACTGTCTATAAGCTCTATCTCTGTCTTTGGACTTGTAGGTCACTCAGTGCTGGCCTAAAGCTCCATTATTGTTGTTTGTCAGATATACTTGATATCTGATCAGTTCTCTAGGCTCAAGCGCAGTCTAGCTTCACTGTCCACTCTATCCCATCACTGTCCATCGCATTCTTGAAGCAGGAACTGTCCCCTTGCTTCCCTGTTGCTCCATCACTGCTATTACCCCCCTGTTGCCAATCTATCATCACTGCTCAATCCCAGGACTCTTCCTAACCACTGTGGTAGGCTGAAGAGGAGTCAATACCATCCCAAGTCGCATTCCATCCCCATCAGAAGCCCTTCCCTTCCCTCCTGCATCCTGCCTGAAGGCGTGCAGCACATCCCTCTGAGGAGATTAAATACCAGAAACGCAAAGGACGACCACCACTCGCATTTTGCTGTCATTTGGTGTTGGTTGTTGGTTGTTCTGACCTCTTCCCTCACTTAGGCGCACAATGCACCCCACCAATCATGATGCAGTAATTTCAAATCAGTCATTGAGACCCCTCTCACCGCAGCTCGTTGCACCATATTAGCTCGCCGACTGACCTGGATGTGGAGTTTGTGACTGCTGTTAGTAGGGCAAGGCACGCACAACCTTGCCTTGAATTTGGGCGAGTATCGTTGGCACAATCCTGGGAGGCAGACTGTCACTGTTTCGAGCGGCTTGCGACTTGGTAAGATATCAGAGTGACCCCACTTCCCAGCTCAAAGACAAAGCTGAGACCACTCTCTGATCTCTCTCGCATTGCTCTCTTTTCAGCAGCTTCAAAGATGTCAGGCGACACGTGTTCCTTGTTCTACTAACAACGTCAATGTCTGATTGGGACCCAGTTACATCTGGCCTTATCGCTGATGAGACCGCATTGGAATTCACCTCAAGCGGCTCGAATACTCAGACTGCCTCATCTACGCCATCATACAGGTGCATTGAATCAAACTTGTGCCTTGACGACTCCCATGATGGCGCTTTCGCATGCAGTACATGCACGCCCACATCTCCATCGCGATCCTCATTGTTCAGGAGTGCTGAAATTCGCAGAAGGCGTCACAATAGATGTTTGACGTGCTTGGAAGACACGTCAGACAAGGAAAATATGGCATCTGGGTACACGCCTTTGGCAAGCCGATCCATGATGAGTACATGGACAAAGAGCTGTTCTGCAATGCCAATGCCTGCTTCATTGACTGCTGCTGTGCCAGTCCTCGATCTCCATGAGCAGTGTGTGTCAATGGTGCTGGCAGGTCCTTCAGAATCATAGACGCAAGGGTGGGCGCCATCTCAGAAGCACCTGTCACTCAATGAGACTGATTCTATGTTCTAGACCACACCATGAGACCGAACCTGACCTATGGTGATTCTGTCTTGCACAGGGCCAAATATGGCGCTACAAGTCTGACCATGTCTTCGGGACGAGGCCATCAGCACGATGAGTTTATTGGTATCCCTTGCACAGCCTCTGAAGATGCAGAGGAGGCGAGGAAATTCATAGAAGAGTGCACTTGCCATGGATGGTGAAATGGAATTTTTGCAGCTGATGGAACAACTATTAACCTGCACAAGAAGCCGTCAATATACAGTGAAACCTTTTATGATCGGAAATCAAGGTACTCCCTTAATTTCCAGGTGTGTTATACCTGTCCCTACATCTCTGTAAATTCATGTGGCACAGTTGGTTGTTATGCCGCATAATTTTCTCATTGTTGATTATGGCCTTGGCCATCCTGGAAGTGTCCATGACGCATATGCATTTCAGGGGATGTACCTGGCGAGGAATCCCGGGCATACAATCCTCCAGGATCATTGGATATGGGCAGATAGCGCATACCCATCTCACACATGGTGTGTTGTCCCCTTCAAAACACCACAGACTGCTCGCCTGTCACGAGCTCAGAACTTGTACAACAAGTACTTATCGCAGGTGCGTACAGGCTGGTTGACATCGGATGGGCCTCCTTTTGATCAGTGCTGAACTAGGTCTGAGTCTGTGTGGAACATGCTTTCGCAGCCCTGAAAGGCCAGTTCCAGTCTCTCCGTGAGCTTCGTCTACAGATACGCACAGAATGTGACTTACAGATTGCGGTATACTGGGTGGAGTGTTGTCTCATCCTCCACGACATGATCATTCGTTTTGAGAGCGCACTTGGAGTAGAATCAACTGCTGGCTGGGCAATGGATGAGGGGAGGGAACCAGATCATCGCCTGAATCCTGTTGTGGTGGATGTTCCTGAAGGGTCGCCTGGTCAGCAGTTTTGTGGGGAATTGATGAGGCACCTTTTTACTCACCTTAACATGCTC
>JAYMGJ010000232.1:0-18341 GCA_037178675.1 Scleroderma bovista
TGACACCACCAAACATGGCCTCGAATGCTTTCGTCATGTGGTGTGAAATGTAGTATTCGAAGACTGGCGGGGGCGAAAGATAAGCGACGCCAGTGATAAGTGCTTCCATTGCAACCTACCCTGCATCATTGTCACAAAGTTGTCAGCCTTGTTCGCGATCTTGGTCTCGCCACAAAGTCCCATGATCTCGACGTCCACGACCATACAAGACACCATGCGGGTCAGCGAATCGGGAAAGACCTTGGTATCGGCGTCCACACAAAGCACCAGCTCGTATCGATCAGGGCTCACACCCGTCGCCCTCCACATGCAGTTGAAAAATTCATATTCAAACGTGGTCATCCGCTCATCAAACATGACTTTTTGGAGGAAAGCCATGAGGACAATCTGACTGTCACGCTTACCACGGTTACCGGGTTTAGGGTCGTTGGCCTCCAGTGGATTGCCAACTTTGGCAACTAAAACCATTGGAACACGCTGCTGCTTGGAGCGTTCGATAGTGGAATCGTCATAGTCGTAAAAGCCAGCGAAGACCTTGGCCATGTTGTGTCGCTTGTGACCGTCCGCAATAGCGACATAAGAATGGGGCTCAACTTCGTTAGGTGGGATGACGAATTCCGTCATCATCGACAGACAAATCTCGGGTGTAGTAACCGTATTACCTGCACCCTTGACCATGCCATCAGCGATAACAAGGATGAGCTTGTGACTGTTAGGGTAGTCCGTTGTCGCCAATGAGTCGAGCGTCGTGCGCAAACCCTCAACAGACTCGGAATAGGCCGTGACGAGACAAATGGTGTGCGCTAGCGGGAAATTAAAGGGCTCGAAATCGGGCGCAGGCTGTGGTACGACATTTACTAATGGGAACGGGCAGGGGGTGTCTGTATATCCGGAACGACCGTCCGCGATTGACGTTGTACTCCTAGACGCCCGATTGGCAGGCGAGTCGGGAGGAGTTCCCCTGCGCGAGTTAGAATAAATAGTTCCGCGCTTATGGGGAACATCCAACACGCCAGCTGAAGCGGATGGACGGGGGTTGGGGCCCTTGAGTGCACTTTCTTGGGGGGTGAACCGAGAAATTGAGGGTAAGAACGTATGTCGCTTGCCCCCCTTTCCAAAGCGTAGTCCATTCTTGGAGACATTCGGACGATATTCACTAGGAGCAGGGCGGTAGATGTCGTTTGACCAGAGTTCTATCTCCTGGGAACGTTGCATCCTCTGTTCGTAGGTTTCGCGAGGAAAATTCCCAAGTTTCCAGGAGAAGAACCACGCAAAGAGCACGGCCATGCCGAAGCGGATACCAACGACACCGATGATGAACACGAGGGAGACATACAAGACGATGGAGGAGGCAACGCAACCAATACTACTGGCGTCAATGAAGCCCACGGTTATGACATCTTGAAGGCATCTCCCAATTTGCTGCTGGCCAGTCCGCATGAACATCATAGTTAAGTCTTTGCCGTCGTAAGTCCCATCGGGGTTCTTCATTTCGTCAAAGAGCGTTGGATATTGGACCTCGGTTTTACTGAGCCATTGTAACAGGTTCAGATCGAGCACCGACCTGTGCCGAATTCAGAGTCAACCAGTAGAAACCAACCTGAAACACCTACGATTCAAAAACAGCCAGATTGCGGTTCGAGGCACCAACGTCCTCCCACGTATAGTAGACCTGGCCGAGAGGTTTCATGTTCGCCAAACCCTGCTTCGCTGTACTGGAAATATGGCAATTTGTAGAGTCACCGTAGCCAGTAAGGTTCTGGTTGTTGGTTTGCGGGTTGAAAATGTTGCACGGAAAATACCAATCTAGCTTCTCTCCGGTGCCATTAATGGCGGAACCGCTAGCCCGTGTAATGACGCCAAGACAATTCTCGTTCACCTTCTGAAACAGTAAACTGGCATCATTAGAAGCAAGGTTCCACCCTCCACTGAGGAGGGGATTAGTGGAACCGTTGAACGGGCCAACAGCAGGGTGCTTGAAATTTGAGAAGTCGTAATCGTAACCATGGATGATCACCGAAGCGTTGCTGATCTGTCCTTGGTGGAACCTGTTCGGTGGCGTTCCGCAGACGGTCTCTGTGAATCCGAACGTAACGAAGCCGACAGCAGCCATTTCTAACAAGATGATGAAGATTAAACCTATTTTCTCCCTCCATGCACGCTGCTGTTCTGGTGTCCGGATACCTGCAGACGAATTTCCAGGGATTCGAAATATATGATGAGTTAATATTACATACCGCATGCGCGAAACATGAAAGTAGGGATCCAACAAGTCAGGACATAGCAGTATATGAACCAGCAGTTCTTCGGGCCAGGGCCCATACGATCTAAACAGCTACGAGAAGTATTTTCTGAAGCATTGAGCGGCGTGGCAGATTGGGATGACAGCGGCCGTCTTCGCCGCAAAGTGGCTCCGCGTTTGAAGACCGCAATGCCTGATTCCTGCATGTCTTGATCTCGTGCGAGAATGGACTTGCCTCGTCGAACTCTTTCCCTCTGAGGGTAGTTCCCAGTAGCTGAATTAGAAGGAAGGGAATTAATGAAGAAGGGAATTGCTTTTTATTGCAGAACGACGCACTTGAGGGTTGGACGTCTACTCCACTTGTGCCCTCGTCCCCCAAACGAGCGGCATGCGTTCTATAATACCACTGGCGATGACCTGGCTCTATCTTCTCCCGGTCTGGGCGAACAAGGCTCTTCTTTCTGCCAACCCTGTCTGTGTTTCCATAGTCTCCACTTTCCGGATCCTGAGGGGTGGGAGGGAGTTGGTTCTGGTATGCAGACAACATGTTTTTCTTCCTCTGTGCCTCAAGTGCATTCTGCCTATCGCCAAGTTCAGTGTCCTGGAAGGTGATGTACGGCTGGGAGCGTGGGCTGAGGGGTGCCTGTTGGGTGTAGGTAGCGCCAGGCGATGGGGTTTTGGGGGGAGGCGTCGGCTGGCCATACTGTTGTGGATCTGCGTAGGAGGGAGGCTGGGGGCGGGCCAAGCGTGTCGAACGTCGTTGCTGGTGATTACTCATGGTGCCGGTTGAACGAGCCCGAGCTCGCGCGCCTGCCAGCGATTTCGGCTGAGGGTGGGGACTGCGATCCCAATCAACCACGCAGAAGAGCAGGAAACAAAGCAAAAAAAAGAGTGGGAGTGGGAACTGGTGTGAAGGGGAGGGAATTGGCGTGTGGTGTTGGTGCCACGGGCGTGGTGAGAGGCAAGCACAGAGCGCTGGCAGACGGTCATCCTCACTCGGACATTCCTCTTTCAGAGTTTCACCCGCTCCCTTTCTCTACAATAATTACACGTCTTTCGAGTCTGTTGCATGCAGGCATCGCGCCAGCTGCTGTACACGAGTCTGCAGGACACTTGGCAAAATGAGCTGCCCACTGGTTTGCTGAAAGTTTCCCTCATGGCAACTGCTAATTGATCTATACAGCCTCGGTACTCGCGTGCAATGATACAGGCACCCTACCAACAGAACAATCGACGAGGACTTCTCCTCCTGATAGTCTGTATCGTTCCCATCGATGATAGATCAAGTCTTCCATACCGATCAACAGTAGTCTCCCTGGCTCGCTGGGTCGAGACCCGGTAATTGCGCTCCCTGGCGCTTTCGAGGCAGGACATGATCCCAGTCATTTCATGTACTACGGCTCATTTCGCCCGTAAGCGACAATGTGGACTCCTCGGTCATTTGATATGTGAGCTTGCAATATTCCCATCAAACGACTTCGATCGTGCGGTCCGCCGTGCTATCTTAAACAAAGCACAATTGCATCCTCTCCATCATCAGTTCCGAGGAAAAAAATCACTGTGGCGGAGGCCAACGTCTCACAATGTGGTCGAATTCGAAATACCCATAATTTCTGAATCAAGGACATCTTTTGCCCCCCCACTGCTTCGAAGCTTTGCTTCCTCATATCCACCAGCTAGAAGCGTCTCCACAGAATGGAATACATGGTCCTTGCATTGCGTCACTACCACCCGGTGGTGGTAAATATACACGTTCCTATGGCAAGACACGCGTTTGCCACGCCGCCCTTCCCTTCGACGTTGCCTCGTATGAACAGCTTTTGACGTCAAAGACTTCCTTCCCCAAGGAACGGCCCCGTTCCAAGTTATCATGATATGCACGCTGATAGCATTCATGGTTCACTTGCTCCACGTCATAAACTCTTTCCGCAATGCCATCAATTGCTCGACACTCCATCTGGAATCTACGGTCCGATTATAACTGGCAAAACTCCGCATGATTGGACAACCACACCGGACTCAATGCCTCCGACACGGCGGAGTCAAGCGTCTTATGCAGATCTTGATTACTTTGGACAGCATGTACACCACCGTCCCCCCACCGCTATCTCGCCTGTACCATTTAACCAGTTGGCTTCTGAACCCCGCAGATTGCTTAGCTCTTCCATCACTTACCGGTGATAAGGAAGCACGCTCCAATTTGATTGGTTGTATCAACTTTGTGTGCTTGTACGCAGTGGGGCAATACATATACAGTGAAACCTCAGTTGGATAAGCCAATATTTAGGACATGACTGGAATAGGGCACGCGGGCCTCGTATGATAACGACTGCCTGTCAAGTGAGATTTATTGGACAGCGACATCAAACATGTGGAACCCAAACCACTACAGAAATCTACCCCACCCCTAAGTCTCAAACGTATGTAAGACATGCGTTCGTCATTATAAGCTATAGCACAAGTAGCATAGCATGATAGAAGATCCAATCTTGCTGCGACTATTTTCCAATCGATCAACCACGGCATTAGTTGTTTGACGAGGAGGGTCATTCACACTGGTAGCAAGCCGCGTTCAGTGTCCGAATCTCGCTAGCCACTTGTCAAGTAGATATCAAATTGCAGGCTTGTCGTCATGTTCCAAGCTGAACAAAGGTACACAAGCGTTCGTCAGAAGCAATGAGGCAGAGACCACTTGTACTACCCAAGAGTCATCGAAGGAAGCAGATTTCCCGAATGCGAAATCCATCGGGTTGTCAGACGATTTTAATGCTATGCCCGGGAAAGGCCACTCATAAACGTGGTCAAATTATTTCCTCTTTGACCAACGAGGCTACGAACATCATGTTCGATGTATTGATGTTCGCCAGCGTGTCGTGGAGTGCTGGCAAGCTGATGAGAAGTATTCAAATGGAAACCGATGGAAACCGACCACGGAATGAAACTGTACCCTGGCGTGCTGGAATTGGCCTAGATGGACACAGACATGGCCCAACTGTGGGTGCAAAACGATCCCAGCGATATGGCCACGCGAGACCGATTACGCTCCACGCACACTCGATGATTGTCGCCCTGACTGTGCTTTCCATGCCAGAACCGCGATGGGCTCACCGGGGACTATAATCTGTCCAATGTACTATCAAAAAGGGCCGAATTCCATCATGTACCTCGGTCAAAGTAATCGACGCGTCTGGGAGATGTCTGCATCGTCCCGCAGACTCCGGAAGTGAAAGAAGTGAAGCACGCTCATCCCTGCTGGCCCATAGCCTTACTCCCGACGAAGACCTGCCTCTTTCACGATACAGGTGGAACGGATAGGAAGCCACGCAACAGAGCAATAATCTGAGGTATAAAGCATCGTCCACTGAGCCACTGAGCCCCTGGCAGTCAGCAAGACAGTTCCGGTCCAGCGAAATCCTCCCTTACCTGTTTACCGCCAGAACAAGCCATGCCCGTCACTTACCTCACTTCCATCGCCCACTTCGAGTCCGTGGTAAGCACAAGGGCCGCCTTGATTGACGCGACGCGCGTTGACATGAGATGGTACCAGATCAACAACCACAGGCCCGTCATCATCGAGTTTTGGGCCGAGTGGTGCGAAGTGTGCCGATCCATGTCACCGCACTTTGCGCAACTGGCAGCTCAAAACCCAGCGGCGCAATTCTATCGCCTAGATATCGAAGATGTGAGGGACGTCGCCCTCGCATTGGGCGTCCGAAATGTGCGTCGCAGCTACGATCTGATTGGGACTTTCCATTCAAGGGTTTTCTTTCAATAGCTGCCTGCCTTCAAGGTCTTCAAAAAGGGCGTCCAAGTAGGGGAACTCGTCGGTGTAGATCAAACACAGCTCGTAGTAGGTAATTTCCAAATACGAATGGACACGAGCTGATATGGATTCCATTAGCGACTAGTCAGAAGCATGTGATTAATGGTTCTGGTCCAGGCAGTAGATGCCAGGGGGTTATGGTTATTCATAGTGCTGGACTGTACACGTTATAGCTGTTCATGCTTCTCGTTGGCTGTACATAGACGGGTTTACTTACGATTACAAATTTATGCTTTGATATCTCGGCTTCCAAAGTTGAAATGACATCAGCAGCACATTGCCAGACCTCCAATAGCAGTCTGGGCAGAAGCCTAGGCAGAACATGCTTTACTTCGCCAAAACGTGGCAAGCCTTGACGCTTGACACTTTTGAAACTAGTGCACGTACAAGCTGGATCTCTGCTAAGAACAACATCACACGATCAGTCATGGGCCCCGCAGTGCTAGGCCAGACACATACCGCGGTTTGCAAATTCAAAATCCTCGGAATACCATCGACCTAGACTTCTATTTGATATTTGCAGCCCAGCGTGGGTCGGACGAATGCGACGCCACTCAAGTGCGAATGTGGGTAGCACAACAGCCATGGGTGCCCACTTCCGAGGCTGCTCTTGCAGACCCTGACACGGGTCGTTGACCTCCTTGGATGCCGTTGGGAATGGAATAGCAGTGTAGCATTCTCGATAGCATGGTAGTCAAGTGCATGGAAAGTATTTGTCAGACACCGCACGTCGCCTTGAGGCTATAGCCTTGCAAGTACTGGCAAGTTGCGACACGCACACAACTCGACCACCGGCACTCTTTTCGACCCTCCAATATGGCGACAGTCTCGATATCCTCGTCACCAATAACCCAGGTGTCCCAGCACCAAACACCGATTCAATCGAATCTCCAGCCACAGTTGCTCACCCGACTCCTGCTCGACTTGCGCGGTAGACGCTTCTCGGTAGACAGAGAAACGATCATGAATCTGCCAGAATCGGTCCTGTTATGCCTCTTTCCAAATGGCCTCGTTCTCAGTCGACAAAGCTCCGCTTTCTCGGACGGTGGAGAGAACGAGGAAGACGAGGAAGTGTATGGCGTCGACGTAAGCACGTTCAATCTACAATGCACAGCAAGCCCTTGATACGTTAGTGGGGTAGTTTGATCCAGATTGCTTCTCGTATGTGCTGGAGTTCTTCCGGGGTGCCTCAGAGACGTTCTATGGAACCGCCACCACTCCTGGCTTATTTGCTGCTCAGCAGCATCTTATTGACGGTTCACCATCAGACTTCGGTCCCGCGGCGTCCCAGAACCCACTTTTAAACAAACAGGCCATCATAGTTCTTCGGGAGGAACTTGAATACTTCGCCATTCCCCCAAAGGATGGTCAGGCATTGACCGATGAGAACGGCATTGCCAACCCAGTACTTCTCGAGATTAAGCGCCGCTGTGGTCAGAACATCATCGAGAAGCGGAATATCTTTACTGCCTTGCAACGCAATGTCCATAAGGAGAATAATGTTGCGGAGCAACATCTAATTGATATGTTGTGCATGAGGTAACGGACCGTTATCTCAACGGAGTAACACTCTGACGCATATCCAAGTGGGTTCAATCGAGACGACGAATGGGGGTTCCGTGCTGTGGAGCCATCGCGATGTTGCATCTCGTCCATAGCACTGGTCCTACTCAAGACAGGTATCATGCACCATCCACCAGGACCAACCGGGGAACGCCCGGTAACCATTGATTACAACCAGATGGCCACAGCTCAGAAGCTATTGTTATTCTGGAGAAAGCCGGCTGTAGGGCATCCACCTGTTTATCATCCTGACAGTGCGGCTGAACGAGTTTGCAGCGTAAGTGTTGGTGGGATGGCATGGAGGTCGACATTTCGCAACCTGGGACTGGGGAGCCTTCCCAAATCGTCAAATTGTGGGCGAGAAGAGTCTGGACTCTTGAGCTCAGTCTGGTTCGTGCCTTTGTCGCGTTTCCAGAACATGGCATTGATCTTGTATATTTTTCAAGGTTTAGTTGTAGTTATATCATACTGTGGCGCATTTCACGATATCACAATCTGAACGTTCATGTCCACGAGTGTTTGGTTAGAGTGCTCTGCGTTTCGCGAACCATCCTTATCGAACGTCGTTTCATGAGTGGGTGTGTCGATTGGGAGCCACATCGCATCGAGGACATCAACATCGCAGATGTCGTGCCATTGGTCGCTGAACGTTGAGTGCCCATGTATGTGTCAACGTCGACAAACGTTACTTCAAAATCTCATTTCCTGAGACCTATATCGATTATCTTGCATGATCAGGAGACCTACTGCTAACAGCGATTCGAAAAGCTACGTTTAAAGACTGTTACATAAGAAGAAAACCTGCCACCATACTCTTATGTTAGCGCTGCAGCAGCTGTTGCGAGGTTCTTTGCAGCCAATCAGGTTCATCTCTGTGAAGATGAGTGAGAATACAAACCTCAAGTGCCCGGGGCTCAGCACCGAGGAGCTCCTCCACTTTGTTCCCGTTCTTAAAGACCATAAAAGTTGGCATCTGAAGAAAACAGCTCGAGATGTGACTGAATAGGTCTTATCGATGGGCACTTACCGCCCTAATTGAAACTTCTTGAGAGACCTGTTCTTGATTATCGACGTTCACCTTGTAGAATTTGACTGAAGTGATACGGCTTGCTAGTCCCTCGAAGATGGGGCTGATGGCTTTGCATGGGGGACACCAGGTTGCGAAGAAATCGATAATAACCACATCGCCGCTGTTGATCTGCAAGGTATCCATGTGAGCCCCACATCCAGTATCGTTCCGAATCCCTGACTGACGATTTGTTGGAATTCCTGGAACGATTCGATTTCCTTGACCATTGTTGCTGTTGGTGATGCAGTGATACTAGTGGTCTTAGACAGATGGCGATTGAAATTCGTTTCTGGGTAAAACAGACGCCAGATTGTCAAATGTGGT
Organism: Scleroderma bovista; assembly: GCA_037178675.1. Lineage (NCBI taxonomy): Eukaryota > Fungi > Basidiomycota > Agaricomycetes > Boletales > Sclerodermataceae > Scleroderma > Scleroderma bovista. Next base: position 9,022 of record JAYMGJ010000232.1, read on the forward strand.
CATTGTCCACTCGGATGATGACGCATATGTTGCCCCCCTTCATGGCAGATAGCTCTAATCAGATAACGAATGCAACTTTCGTGGAGACTTCTCGGTACAATTATTACATAACATTATCGACAACACTCGGATCGTCGAAACACTTGCTGAGTTTTTGAATACTTTGATTGGATGGCGGTGAGATCTACGACGAAGCTTAACCAAAGGGGGGCTATTCTGTGCAGATATATGTAGGCGATCGGCTATAACTCCTAATTACAAAAAATAAAACAAGGCAACTGTGTGGCAATATTACAGTAAATTGGTCTCCTCAAACTTTCTGTATGAGTGCCTGCACTGGAAGTTAGTTTCCTTTGTAAAGTAAAGAAGTAAATAGCGCCAACCTCTAGACTCTTGGGGTCAGCACCCACTAGATCACCAATCTTCTCACCATTGCGGAAGAGCACGAAAGTGGGCATCTGATGGAGATGGCCAGCGCGTAAACATCGAAGATTGTGAACCTGAACAAGTGGTCACTGACCGAACGAACACCAGCAAATTTGGCGACGGGTTGTGCGTCATCAACATCGACTTTGTAGAACTTCATCCCAGGGAACTTCTCCGAAAATGACTTGAAGATAGGTGCGATTATTCTGCATGGACCACACCACGTTGCAGTGAAATCAATGATGGCAGGCTGGTCGCCATTAGTCTGTAAGACACATTAGCCCGGACTCGGACTCATCACCAGGCTTGTTCCACGTACGATTCTTTGAAATTCTTCGACACTTTTAATATAAGGGATTTCTTGTGCCATTGTTGCGATGTGATATTCGGGATCAGGTTTGAGGGATTGAAAGCTGTAGATATCGTCCTTTATACCCACTGATCAGTGGCGCAATCAGAGTCACGTGACAGACTTATCAAGCCAATTCATGACACAGCTTATGTGTTATGTAAGCTAGTAAAGACGTCAGTCCGAGTTTATCTGGACACCGAAGAATTTCCATAGATGCTATTGGTGAGCATGTCGCATCTACAGCTCTACAGGACTGAGAACACATCTTCGTCATCTCGGTCCTAGGTTCGTCCTGGCATGCACGCACCTCGACCGAAGTCAAGGTAAGTGCTCGATCCGACCAACCATGACTAGCTAGTGACTATTGCTATTGGCAATGGCACCTCCATGTTGTTCCGAACTGGAGTGACTCCACTTGACCTGCACGAAATATGCAGGTGATAGGCGGGAAAACTAGGACAGTACCATGCCGAAGCTGGCACATGCTCCGTAGCGCCCTACAGCCTACATCCCTATTTGTCTTCTTCATATCGCCCATTCCAACTTTAGAGGCACCGGAATATATACCAAATACTATGGCAGTGCGTCTTTTTCATTTGCCTACGAATGTCCTTCTTTTGTGCAGTCTTCAAAACCAACCTCAAAGGGGCCCTTGAGGGATAGAAGGGAGAAAAGATTCTCCTGACTACCACTATGCATGTGTTTTCCCCCATTTCGTGTGTAATCTTCATTGCGGAACTAAGGTCGACTACTTGTACGCACGGCGACCCTCCTCACGACAATATCGCCAAGTACTACAATCGGACGGTGATGGGCATGCGTAGTGGCACTTCGTCGTGCACCTGCAACCGTCGGATTGAGCATGTCGGTGTTTAGCCATACTTGAATAATATACCTGTTCCCAGGTTTCGACCCGTTCCCCAACAGCTTCCTCGGTGGATTACACTCTTATGGCCCGGCCCATCAGCAAGCGCGCCAGCCAGGACCGTGGAGATGAACTGATGAAACAGTGGAGTGCGGTATTGCCAATTCGCCTCCGGAATCGACTGAAACAAACGCTCAATAGCTCACCGGTTTGATCCTGTATTATCCACGTATACAAACCATGAAGGGGCAGGTCGGATCTCCATGTTTAATACATTTGTCTAGTGCCTTGATGGAAGCACATAAAAGAAAGAAGACCCCACAGGTTTGCCACGGGGCTGCTAAAATTTATTATAAAATATAATAGCTAACACATCACCCAAATCTCGATGCGATGTAATTTTGCTTCGTGGAAGTGCAATAGAGGGATGAAAGTGGGTAGGGCATAACGCGCACGGCTTGGAGATGCGTAATTACTGAGAAAAATGCTAATGAATGGCTGATTGGCAGCGAGTGTTCATGTGAAGTGAAACAAAAGAACGAAGAGGGAAATACATGCAATAGTGAAGAGAGCGTACCGCCGTCCATGTACAAATTACTCCTCTGATAAAGCCCTTCAAGTAAACAAATGACTGATGCTTGACCCAAGAACGGAAAAGGGCAGGCGGATCTTCAATTATTTCGCATTCTTCCAACTCGAAGGCGGGGGGACCCTACTCCGTCCCGGACTCCTAGACGACGTGGAGGACGGAGGAGCCGCACCAGTCTGCGCACGTTGCCTCGGCGCAGGCCCAGGTCTTGGCGCAGACCCGCCGTACGCGCTTGCAGAACTGCCATGCGCACCATGACCTGGGTGCAAATAACTTGACCGCGGTGAAGGCCCAAATGAGTCACCGTATGCACTCTTTGACGCCCACCCACCCGCACCGCCAAATTCGCTCTGGGTGCTGCTGATTCCGCCGCCATAGATCGATGCTGCACTCGGAAACATCACAGGACTACCATGCCATTGACCGGGGGGGATAAGCATGCCCATGTTTGGCATACCCATCATGCCCATCCCTGGTCCAGGCGGTCTGATAGCCATGCCACCGCCGCCGTACACGCTCGCCGAACTTCCACCATATGCAGAACCCCCGCTCCCAAATCCAGCATTCGAACCCCGCTCCCATTCTTCACCAGCGAGAGCGATCGCGTGCTGAGCCACGGCCATCTGGTACGCCTGCTTTGCGTACATCATTGCTCGCTGGTGCGCAGCGACAAAGGCTGGGTCGTTGAACTGGGGAGTGGGAGCCATACTACTCATGCCTGTTCCCATCTGCTGTTGCCAGGGCGCCCATACGTTGGGGGTCATACCGCCACCCATATGCCTGCCTCCGGGTGCAAGTTCATCGTCAGAATCGTTGCGTATTAAGGGACCGCGACTGTTGACGAGCTTGCCAAACTGTCGATGCAGCACACGTAAGTTCAACCTGGATTCGATTCAATGAAGATGACATACCTCAATGGCTGCCTTGGCCTCACTCCGTCTCCTGCTCCGTCTCTCCTCCTCAGCTGCCTCACTCTTCGCCCTCTCTCGAACTCTCTCCCTGCCCTTCCCGGGTATATCCTCAAATGTAACACTCGGCCGCCTATCATGACGTGGACGCGCCTTGAGCGTTGACCCAACATCGCTCCCGCCTTCACGCAGCCTAACCCCAATCTCGCTCCCGTCGCGTGGCGTGAACGGAGGACCATTGCTACTCGAGTCGCCCGTTGAACTAGGCGCGGGGCTTTCTCCACGCACGAAACTATTGCTCGCAAATGGACGCTGCGGCATTAATGACTGGGAAGGGTATGGCACAAAACTGCTATTTCGGGTTGATGAAGAGGCTGGAGACGAAGAAGTAGGTGAGAGTGATATTAATGTGCCCGATTGCGGACGAGAGCGCGTATCCGGGGGACCAGCAGACGTAGCACGCTGCTTCATAATCGTGGAGTGGGAAGAGGACGCCTTGTAATCCGCTTTGACGGATGGAGAGTCGGGGATCGAATGGATGAGGGGAACGGCAGGGATGCGCGAGGAACGCGACGCTGACGAAGCATTGGACTTGGTGTCTGACTTGTCCGTTGAGGACGGAAGGTTTACCAGCGTAGTCGAGCGCGGGCGGGGACCTACACCTGTAGTTGACCTTGTCGATATGACGGGGGGTGGAGATGTGCTAGCGGGCAGTGGCACGGCAGAAAGAGGGGACGTAGGAGAGGACGATAACGACTGCAAAATTCCACCTGTACTAGTGCGCTGGGGAGGTCGAGAAACTACGGCAAAGGAAGAAGGAGGTTGTCGTTCGCGAATGGGGGTTGGAATGATGCGATCACTAGCAGTGGAAGTACGCTCAGGTTGTGAAACCCGTCCTGAGGGGCGACCACTGGGGCTACTGGCTTTCTCCTTCTCCTTCTCCTTTTCCCGTTCCAAGTCCAGAGACGAGACAAGACGAATGGCATTGATAAGGTCGTCATCAGAATCAGATGGGCTCTTGACACTGGGTGCCACAGTCGCTTCACTGCTCATCCTCCGGTGGTGTGCTATCACTAGCTCTTGCTTACTTGATCCCGGTAAACGGTGTCCCTTCGCCGAAGAGGCACTCGGGGAATCAGATACAAAACTGCTTGACAACTTGAGCATAGGCGGCGGGGAGAACGGTTCATCCTTGTCAGCGTCTCGCTCTTTACCTTTGGCAGCCTTGATCGAGTTTTCATGTCTCAATACGGGGGCCAGAACCGGAGGACTGCCCACGAGTGTCTTGATGTCAATCAGAGGCTTGGGTGGCACGCGTGAGGACTTGTTCGTAGAAACCGAAGCCGAGCTTCCGGGTCTCTTTGGCGGAACCAATGCTGACAACGGCAGATCGGAATCGCTGTCGGAAGAATCAGATGACGTATCTGAGTCATCATTCTTCTGCGGTTGCTGTTTCTGTGGTACTTGTCTAGGCACAGAGGCTGTAACACAAACGATAATGGATAGCAAAGAACACCATAATTATAAGCCGTAGGCTTCCAAAGGAAAGTGGACCCTTACCAGGGGAGGCGCTTGCGGAGTTCATACTCGCCAAGGTTGATGCACGTCGAGCCGCAGCATCAGGGGTCAATGCACTCGTGGAAGCAGAGGCCCGTGTTCGAGGCGTATACGGTGCATTGGACTGGCTCGCTTTCAGCGGATCAGCCCTTGGCTGCCTTGCAAACACCGAGTTGGGTGGATCTTCACGCAAAGAACCGTGTCCTATCTCGGATTGTGTACGTATAGCGGGGCCACGATGCGTGATGGTGCGTTCTCGGTTAAGTTTCTGAGCAGGTTCACTATCACTGTCCACGTCTTCGTCGTCCTCGGATGATTCGGATGAGTCAGAGGAAGACTGAAGGGCAGAACTGTTCGGCCGTGTAGACGACTGGGCAGTGGAATTACGGATTGACCGGGAGTTGCCCATTCCCGAGACCACAGAAACGGTGGATGCCCGTTGCCTGTTATTCACATCGAGACGTAATGTATCTGCGGCGGATGGGGGGCGGAATGAGGGCACTGGGGAGTTTGCACGGCTCTTTCGTGCTTGTGCTTCACGAAATGCAGCAACAGAAATGCGTTGAGACGAATCGGACGTAGCGCTGTCACCACGTGGCCTTGGTCGGGGAGGAGGCAAGGAATAGTCTGTCGCAGTAGAATTTTCCTTGCTCTCAGTGGATGGGTTTCCCGGAGGCAAATGACGGAACGCTTGCAAGTTGAAAGATGAATGGTCAGATCCAGAACGAACACTTGGGGGAGATGAAAGAGTTGACGGGGACTCTGAAGTCTTGGACTTGCGCGGCCGTGCCCATGAGAAAAGACTTGACTTTTTTGGAGGAGGAGATGTACAAGGGGAAGAGTGTGCTTCACTGCGGGCGTCTGTCAAGGATGAACTGCTGGGGGTATCTGTATGAAAATGCGAATGCGAGTGTTCATTTGAAAAGGAAGGAGTGGAATTCGAGTTGGAGTTGCGATCGTTGTGGTAAACACCAAAAATAGATGACTTGGACGGCGGAGGAGGAAGGCCGTGACCAGAGTCTGAGACGACCGAAGAAGGTAGTGGTACATCATTCAAAGATACAGCTGCTGCCTGCGAGGTGTTTGACGTGTCTGGGGGGTGTGCATGCCTGTTGCGTCGGAAGGGAAGCTTTATCTTGCTAGACGATGACCCTGGTGGTCCAGAGTAGAGAGTCACTGGACGAGGCAAGGACCTGTCTGGCAAGACGTAGTCAGTCTCAATGGACTCCTTCGCAGAAGAAACCGAGGCTGTTGATTGCGGTGTGGCAGGTGCGTGGCTCGAGGATGCGTTCCTCGAACTGCTCTGCTTGTCGCGTTTGAATATTCCGCCAAGCAATGGCATGAAGCACAGACAGAGTAACGACAGACAAGAAAAGATCCCAAGGCCGGCGGGACTGGCTGGCGAGAGGCAGAGGTGGAAGTGAGTGCAACCTCGATGTCACCGCTGCCGTATTTGGACCAATCAAATATTTTTATTTGGTATCTCCTAATTTGGTAACTGCAAAATATGCTTCACCACGTGCACCACTGGTTGGCAGTTGCCCCTGTGCCCAGCAACATTGGGCAATCCTGGCCAACCACTTTCCACACCACCACAATCCCTCTTCTCAGTATCGTCGAGGTCGACGCCGACCACGAATGTGCGGGGACCGGCGAAATGTGGAGCCGTACCGGCTTCCATCAAGATGCGAACCGACGAAGTTATCAATGACTGCGCCGACCCACTCTGGTTACTCGTCTGCCATCCTCGTGTCAGTCGACACGGGATTGCCATCATTCAGACGAATAATTCCGTGGCAGATTGGCTCCAAACACGCTCCTCCCCTCTTTCTCCGGCGCTGGCTAATCCCACAAGCATACTCTGTAGCGCTGTGTATACTTCGACATCAGGAGGCAAACGGGACCGCAAATAAATCTAAACCTTCCGTCGGAACACACATACTACATAGTAACTTCATTGACGTAAGGCGCCTTGGGTCTAAAAGCAACTTGTGATGAACCTTGAGAGCGATCGACATAAGGTTAGTGTATGTCTATGTACATAGACTCGATACCATCGATCCGAGTAACGTGAGCGCCTAACCTGTGGCCGTTCCAACAATCAACAACGTGCGATCCCATGAGTTTCTAATAGATCATATCAATGCGAGCGCCAAAGTTGTTATCTTGACAAGTATACATATAGAAATGACGTACATGGACGTTTCCACTCCTCCTTCCCTTCTTCCCCGACCAACCTGCTCATTTTCAGATCCTGATATTAACTCACCACTCTAATTATGTCCACTTGCATTACCATGTCATCTACTTAACTCATCTATGTTCACCCTGTAAAAATCCATTTGCAGGTCTCCTCTAGATGGGAGAAATGCTGGGCGGAAAATTCCAGGGACCAATCGCTCCAGTCGGCATGGAAATTTATGACAAGGATCCGTCCGCCATTTATCTGCCAAGAAAGTGTCCACTTGCTGTCCCCATCCATCACCACGTGCTTTATTATTTTTGTGAAGTCCTCGGCAAATATTCTTGATACAATTCGCAGACATTGATCCAGATGCGTTGGGGTTCAACGGACATGGAAAATGTCAGAGGTAACAAATGATGAGCGAGCGAGAACGAGAGCCTCAGACCCCACCAGATAAGCTGACGTCGGAAAAGTGGTAAAAGGTACCTTCAAGGGGGCAAGTCAAGGACAAGTCGGAATTAACATTTTCCGATCTGTTGGAAATTTGGAGTGTCTCCATAGTAATCGGGCTCCCTTTTCTCAGTCAGTGGAATTACACCAACAGCCTGAACATCGTAACCCACGGCGCTCCGACAATGGCATGAGGACTCCCGTGCGCAGTCTCTGCAACGTCATATGTGTAGTACTCAGCACTGGAGAGGCCATCAGACTCCAATGTGCTGGCAGAATCTTGCAATAGAGTGCATGTTTTATGTAAGTGTGCAGCCTGTCAAGCTTTCAAGCCTATCATTCTGTCAGCCTATGATCTTCCTGGGTCAATTACGTCATATAGAGGAACATTTGTTCCGATATGGATGGTTGAGGTTGAGCGTCCCAGCAGTGCGCTGTCCTTCATCTATGAATCGGGATCAGTCACTGGTACATAAGCTGCTTCTGCAGAATACGGACTCCTGTGCATATGATACACATGTTACAAGTGCCCTCATCTTGGTGCGCAAAGACATTGTGGTGTTGGGGCTACTGGTGTCCAAAAGGGTGTCTGTCTATCCGTCAGATGTCGAGCACAAAGTTGAAGGCATGTGCATGTAGAATCACATTTAGGAGCACATCCGGCGACCCTTGTGACAAGATATGCGTTGGCGAATCGAGGAGAGGGGAAAATCAACGATGGGTTGGGTGCATGCTTAATTGACAGGCCAAGCTTGTCTATAGCGACCGTTAGATGACAAGCGGAGATGGAAATGGACACTTCATGCTGCCCTGTCTGTCTATAGTAAGAGACTTGGTCGCAGTAAGGATGTTTCCTTTGCAGCGAAAGCTCCCGGAGTCCGTGGTCTCCCAGCTATTCTCGTAAGACTCAGACAATGTATGAAAGGTATGCGTACTCACCTTTCCCACATCACGTGCTAGCAGCAGAAAGGCCATAGAGACCCCATGATGACAATGAAGAGAAATGTGACAGGATAACGAACACACCAGTGCCAACCATATCATACGGGTTAGGTACATGATAAAGATAAAGTATCCAAATAACTCACCTCATGTTCATGCATGACACGTCTATGCCTCAAGAGAGGTCCACCCCCTTTAAACAGATATTGGCAAGGTACAGTAGCAAAATGGACCCAATCAGCACTTACCCTGTGGACCAATGAAGAGTCCCCTCCGGAAAAGTAGCAGGATACGGGTCTGAGGGGAAACGTAAATGAGGATGCATATATACCTTGAGCGAGTGGAGCTGATCTCGTCAAAAGAATGGTCAAAGGAGCTTTTGTCTTTGGTGACGGATGGTAGTCACTGCTGGCTTTGGAACAACAGAGGGGTGACAGTTTGCCGAACGAATTCCAACAGTGGTTAACTACGGTGAACTTTATAGGATGAGGGGAGAACAGAAGATGAGGATAATATTGGGCGACTTACCATACCGGAGCTGTGAGGCGACAGTGAATCGGTGATGACGGAGCAACTTATTAGACGCCGACAAAATCAGCAGATGGATGCAGAGAGTGCTCCGTTACGGGCAACTGATAATTCTACCTCAGCATGGTGGAACGGGTGGAAAAGGGCCCAGTCGTTCAAAAATACGTACGGATCTGATAACGTCGATACCCACCTGAGTACTCACCTTTGTCATGCCAGGGTCCCCCACAAAGAAAGGCACTGCAGCTGGGATATATCAACGGCCTCGTGTGCTGATATCACCCATTTAAAACAAGGGTTGAAGGGTCGCGTACAGCAGTAAGCTGCAGGGCTTCCTGTGCGATCCAGGATATCGCCTCCGAAAGCAGCGAACGGAAAGGAGCCTGGCTCACGCCAGGCACGAATGGAAAGCCACATCCCAACTGGGCTTTTCCACCACCTGTGCTTGGAGACTCTTTCACCGATCCTTTACACTGGATCAAACAGGTTGACGATGCAGTTTCCTGTTAAACAGCAAT